>JADFUC010001072.1:0-39473 GCA_019722365.1 Lithospermum erythrorhizon | reverse complement strand
CTCAGTGGCACGTTCAGTTACGTATTGCTTTTTTTTTCGTAGCGAGGTTATTACAAGATTATTCAAGTAGAATGTCCAAATAACACTATAGCGTTTGTCGATATTGCATGATTATGCAATCATGTATCGATTGTAAGATACTCATTATAATTGTTCAGACGAGTTCATGTCTTTAGGACGAGATACTAATTATCTCTTATGAATCTCATTGGTGAGAAATCTACAAGTATGAATTTATAATTACATGTACAATTGACTTGTATATACGCTTTATAAGGCATTTGATTTCAAATCTAATTATAACGTCGTGTTTAACAATGAGAACTACAGAGACTTAATAGCAACATTCATGATAATTTATTGACTTGAACTCTTCTAGAGTCTCTATAAGCTGATAGCCAGTGATAATAGATCTAGCAGCTATATCTTAGAAGTATAAGGCTGCTTGGAAACGATGCGCATAGCAAAGTGATAATAGATCTGTGCACTTATACCAAAGTATAAGGCCAACTTACCGACCAATGTGCAACAAAGTGATAATAGATCTCGCTAACGCTTATGCAGTATAAAGTAGCCTTGAAGCAATCGCGTAAGCAGTGATAATAGATCTCATTTACACTTATCTTTAGAAGTAGGCTGACGGCGTCGCGTATCACGCAAGAAAGGAGAGTCACCTAACCACAATCATCCCGACTATAGAATTCGTGTTTGTTCTAATACTCAAATTAAAGCTTGACCTGCCAGGCAATTTACTCTTGCTCCCCGAACAATATCCAAGCACCTGACTAAAACATCTAAATCGCCGTCGATCCTGACGCCGGCAAGGCTACGAAATACCAAAAGTGCACCGAGGCCCGCGAAATACTTGATGCCCGACAAGGCCCACGAAAATCTTGGCGTGGAAATGTGTATATGCAAACTCCATTTAGGCAATTCATCATCCCAATTTCGAGAAAAGTTCAACACAGGGCTATGACATATCCTCCGATGTTTAAAGATTGTTCTCTTTGGCCCTTGTCGGCCCCGGATAAAATGATGTACTCAAGTGATCCCTCGTCCCCATCGCTTCACGAAATCACCAAAATGGAGTGAATCTAGCATCTCGATATGATACAATGATACGGCACTCCATGAAATCGCACAATTTGATCTCTGTCTGAGCTTTCGCTTGTGCTCGGGATGAAATTGATTTAATTAGTAGAGAAATGAGGCGATTTGACCGGTCATCCCACTATCCCACCCAAATGCCATCATTCTTTCTCACGTCCTCGGGGTCAAAAGCAAAAGTCCATCGTAATGCGGCTCCCAGAGTCCTAAGGAATAGGAAGGGGTTGCGTGGCCCCGGATATGGTATTCTATTTTCTGTTGACAAAATCAGGACATTTTGATACAAATTGACGAATTTCCCTCTTCATGTTGGGCCACCATCACAACACTCTTAAATCTACGTACATCTTTGTACCACGGGATTCATACTATATGGAGCATTATGAGCTTAGTCCAAAATCTCCTTTTCAACTCCTGAGAGTAAGGCCACGAATAATCTACCATCGTTGTAGGGGCTCAAAATAAATCTCTCACCGCCACAAAGTCGATACGCTTCCATTTTCACTTTGAGTATCTTTTTGCAATTTTCATCTTTTGTTTTCAGTATTCGATCAAGAAGAACCCGGTCGAACTCTTATTTGCTTGACAGCCGCGTCAGCTCAACCAGTGCTTAAGTTCTTCGTTTCATTTTAATGGCTCCTTAACCTTTCCACGGCGACTGTGCGTAAATACAATTCGCCTTTCGGGATGATATAATGGAAACATATAATCGCTAATAAACTCCATCCACATACGTTGCCTCAAATTCAAATCCTAACAAATAGGAGGTATTTCAAGCTTTGTGATAGAGTAAAAATTTAGCATGTAAGCATCACAATAATGCCTCCAAATCTTAAGTCAGTTTACAATTGCGGCTAGTTCCAAATAGTCAAATTAATTCTTCTCATATTTCTCTGTCGCGATGCATAGCCACTACCTTACCATGTTGCATTAGCACACACGATGACCTTGATGTGGCGTCGCTTTATACGACCTTATATGCATCACAATGCGACGAGGAAAATTAAATCTTTTGGTAGCGGTAGTCAATTTCTCTTTCAACTCATTTGAAGCACCGTTCACAAACCTCTCAAACAAATGGAACTCCCTTTCTGGTCAACCTGGTCATGGGTGTTGCAATAATTGAAAAGTCATATATAAATCTCCGATAGTATCCCGCTAGACCCAGAAAACTTCGTATTTCGATGCCTCGTGGGTCGTTCCCAATTCATCCACGAGCTTCAACTTTTTGGGGATCACTTATACCCTCTCCTGAAATCATGACTTTTCCCAACCAAAATTTCACACTTGGAAAATTTAGCATACAATTCATTTTTCTCAAAGTCTCAGTAAATTCTGATGTTCTTCATTGCTCTCCTACGCTCACGAATATATCTCCGAATATAGTCAATGAACACCAACACAAATTTATCCCAGAGTAAGAGCGGAGCATTTGAGATTCATAAGGTCCATAAGCTGCCCGGGGCGTCTGGACCAAATCCTTTGCTGGCAACAAATAGCATGACACCCCCAAGGTGAACTACTTGGTCGAATGAATCCCTTATCCAGCAATTCCGCAATTGCGTTTTTTCAACTCCTTTAGCTCGTGAGGCCATTCTATAAGGTGCCTCACGATAGCCTCTCATTTATAACTGACATGGCTGTGATGGGCCGTCCACAGGCAGAACTCATTGTGCCCGTCACAGAGCGTCCTCTTCCTCACTACTCCCCGCCCAATTGGTTTTTCACACAATCTATCTCTACATGAGGCATCATTCACTGGATTCATGAAAGTTGCATAGTGCAGGTGACAACTGGTGCGGATCTCGGTTCATTCAGTCCTGAATCTCTGATCTATTTCCCCTCGGTAGTATTCACTTTCCAAAGTAGAGCCGAGAATCATTGAATATTCATAGTCACTTATATTTACCATTTGGATCAATTCTCTCTCTAGAGCGGCATGCACCTTAAGACAAAAAGCTCCCTGAAATGAATTCCCACAGGCGGTCTGACACCGGTGTCCTCGGCCCTTGATCAAAAGATCGGTGTACATTCTCCCATACGTCCTCGAAGCTCCACCGTATGCAGCTCGAATATGGTCACCAACTCCCAGTAACTCCCATAGGCTCAAATATACTCTCAGTCTCGAATGAACTCTAATGTAGACAGGAGAATGACTCCGGCAAACTTTTGGCGGGTCCCAGCTTGAGGCGGTCAAATAACACTCTGTAACACGGCTACGCCCGGCGGCAAGTACTGCAGATCTCTCGATCTCACGGCATTTGCCCAGAGTCTCACGTGGCCCCTTACTAGGCTCATCACTACAATGCTATCCATATTTTGCGACTCTCGCTCCTTTTATGGCGGCTCTCGCCGGCTCACCAGCTAACGCCCCACTGCTGCAAATCGGCTATGCTTGAGCCCCTGCGTGTTATCCCAAGCAGTCTAAAAATAATAAAAAGAAAGGAAAGATCGAGACCCGCAAAAGCTTCAAATGCTCGACAACTCTCTAACAACTATCAACCTAGGCACATAACCACAAAAAAGGAACACCATAAGACTACGAACACAAGCCGTGCCCAAAATTCTAACGACACTTTGATACAACATGCGGTTGCGTCATTAACAGCGCATCTGTAAAGTGTGTCGATGGATACAATAACAAATGACCTGTGACATTAACAAAAACAAAACCCACTGTTATTCCATCGTGGTGTTGAGAACAACGCATCCAACGAAACAACGGAACCAACAGAAAACAAATCCACCCGAATAATGACCCAAAGATATACAAGAAATCCAAATACAACATAGGAAAAGAGTATGATAACGGACCCACCGATGAAATCTGATTACACAAGTACAAAGTATACAAGTCGACCACAAAGGGAATGGCCCGATGAGGACTTCCTATGCCTTGCTTTCATATATTATAACACATTCAGTAGATAACCTCTCTTAACATCTATATAAACCCGAGTATTATACTCTCACAATTCAAATTTACAACTCTAGCAATCACTATCCCATAGTTACTATACACTTCTAACATTCAACGTAAATTCTCTTACTAACTGTAAATCCGATATTCGATTAATTGACTTTAATACCCAAAATAACACTTTAATCACATTTGAACCAATCCAACAATGTCGTCAACTAATTTAATACTAATACAACCTCCAATTCAAACACTAACTACTATCTGAACTTTCCCAAACTTTCTCAATGATCTCTACTGATCCATTATCAACCATGGCTTATTCCCAAAATAACTATATTGAAGTCTCTCTAACCTCTACTACAATTTAAAGTTAACTTAAGAAAAGTCAACAAAGTCAAACCTCAACATACACCACTTTCTAACCCCAATAATCACTCAAAGTCACCTTAAATCCCATAAACTAAACTTAGATAACATTTCTATCACATAATAAAGTCAAGATCTAAAGTCAACACAAAAGTCAAACTAACAAATAGTCAACTATAGCCCAAAATGATGAGATTTGAGGATTAAAACTCATACCTTTGATGAACAAGAGATGGGAAACGAGATTATAAAGCTAGATTCCACAAGATTTTGCCAAGAAAATGAAAAATTTCTAGAATATTGGGGAGTAGTTCGGCGCGAAAGAAAAAAGAAAATAGATTTGATTTTGATGAATGGTGATAAGGATGAGGCTTAGTGGTAGTAATTGGGCGTTTATTTAAATTGGAGTTTAGGTCTACCGTTTGGTTCCGCAATTTAATTTCTCTTCTAGGTTTAACAACATAATTGAACACGAGTCAAATTAAATTTCTATTCTCAAGATATATTATCATTCAACCCATATTATCATTATTCGATTTAAATTTTAACTTTAACAAGTAAAACACTCAACTAGGACAACTAAAATCATATTAAAAATAATTGCTTATGCAGACGGTTATTTCACAACCCTTAAATTATCATGAGAACCCACACTAGTAATATGATTACTAAAAAGTGAACACTAAGTTCCGATAATCACATTTAACCAACTCGGTAAATGAATTGATACACACAATTATGCATAGCGGGCATAATAAAGGGGGAATCGATTTTCATTGATTTCCAACAATAACAACATTAGTAATTCCTCACATCAAAATCCCTTGGATGCCCCACTCTAGACTAGATTCTTTTTTATCCCTTTGAATATGGTTTGATTTATCACTTCCACTTGGCCATTTGCTTGGGGATAGTATATAGGAGCAAATCGATGTTACATGTTTATGCTTATAAAAAATTCATGTAGAGGCGAGCCCCAGCAAGCGGGGCCCGTTCTCCGATACTAAGACTCCTGGGATACCAAAGAAAGTTAGGACTTGTTTCGAGGAAGAATCGCATGTCCTTCCCACTTGATCTTGCTAAGCGGGTAGCTTACCCATTCTTTGAAATGGTCATTTCTTTACATGCGTACTCAGTCGATCCTTTAGTCTTTGGCGGTTATCTCAACTAGATCTATTCCCCATCTGAGAGAATGGGAATAGAGTGATTATAGAGTCATCGTGGTAGGGGATTTTTGAGGGACGTTTCCCAATTTCTGACATGTTTTGCATTTTTTAGATGAAATCCATTAGTGCTTTAACCATGAGTGGGCGAGAGAAAAAACCCGCGCGGGTTACCTTAGTCGCTAGAGATCTTCCACCAATATGGCTGCCACACCATCCGTTGTGTACTTCGTATAACACCTTTTGGATATTTTCTTGGGATCATAGCTGACGATGGTCCTTAGTTTCCGATACAACTTCGCCCTCATCATTGCAAAACACGGGAAACTTCCCTGTGAATTCCCTTGCTTCGGTTGATTTTGCAGGTAATAGTCCTTCCTGTAAGAATCTGGCTATAGCGGTCCTCCAATCCTGGGGCTCTTCTAGGACGGCTTTTATAGGTGTTTCTTCGTAGGCCCGTTGGTCTCGATGGTCTCGAACCCCAGCGTAAACCTCTTTTTGGCGGGTTAAATCGCAATAAGTGTTAGCGAGCTTTGTGATCGGTCCGCTTAACCATTCTCGGGCGTGGTATGTTCAAAAGGCGATAATGGGCAAAACCTCTTGCCAAGGTTCTGCGACCTTGGCATAGTATTTATGAGGGACTCATTCTTGATCTCACAGTCGCCCTGTCACGGTCCGTCATCGGGTTTGAATCTCTTCGCGCGAGGACTTGACGATGCCGGAGATCATGATAATTCTAGTCTTGCCACCAGAGCTTCATACTCAGCCTAGTTGTTTGTGGCCTCGAAGTTGAAGCAGAGGGAATATTCCATATTTCTATCCCATTGGGCCCATAGATCAGCAGTCCTGCCCTTGACCCTTTGCTATTTTTGGCTCCATCTACGTACAAGGTCCATTCGGGCATTGGTTCAGGGCGACTCTCTTCTGGGCCACTAACTCGCTGAGGTGGTCTCGCCGTGCATTCTACTATGAAGTCCGCGAGAGCTTGGGCTTTGATGTTGGCTCGGGGGTCGTAAGATATGTCAAACTCGCTCAATTCAATTGTTCTTGTCGTGAAGTCGGCAAGAGAGAAATTTCACAGCTCGCCGAAGATCCTTTTGCAAGCTGATTGATCTGTGATCACCTTTATAGGGTGGGCCTCAAAATATATCTTGAGTTTTCTCACGGAAATGAGTACTGCGAACGCAAATTTATCAATTGTTGGGTAGTTTTCCTCAGCTCCATGCAAAACATGGCTCACATAATAGATGGATTTTTGGCGCCACTACATTTCCTTGGACTAGCCTTCTTAATCAGCTCCGTTTGAAGCGCCAAATATAGGCTGCAGTTCTTCCATCGGTTCGGGCCGTGATAACAACTTTGGTGACCCCAAATATTCTTTCAATTCATTGGAGGCATGGACACACTCTTCATCCCAGCGAAAGGTTTCCTTCGAGGCTCGTCTCAAGTTCTTAAAGAATGGAAGGTTCCGTTCTCCTGACTTAGAGATGAAGCGACTCAAGGCCGCTAAGCAACCTGTCAACTTTTGGACATCCTTATAGCTCTCTGGCGGCTTCATGTCTAGAAGTGCCTTTATCTTGTCAGGGTTTGGTTCGATGCCCCTTTCGCTGATCATATACCCTAGGAATTTTCCCGAGGTGACTCCAAACGAACAATTTTCAGGATTGATTCGCAACTTGCTAGCTGTAGCTGTTCGAATGTCTCCCTCAAGTTTTCCAAATGGTGCCCTTTCTCCTTGCTTTTCACCAACATATCGTCTACATAAATCTCCATGTTTCTCCCTATTTGATTTGCGAATATTGCGTTCACCATTCTTTGGTATGTAGCCCGGCGTTCTTCAGCCCGAAGGGCATGACTTTCCAACAAAACAGGCCATATTCTGTAAAGAAGACTATTTTTTCCTTGTCCTCTAGCAATCTTCCCTGGTAAGGTAGCGGGTAGAAGTCTTTGGGACAAGCTTTATTTAAGCTTGTAAAGTCGGTGCACATCCTCTATTTGTTGTTGGATTTTTCACTAATACTACATTCGCGATCCATTACGGGAAGCGTAGTTCGCGGATGAAAGCTTATTGCTAGTAGAGCTTCGACTTTCATTAGGTATCGCCATATTTTCGTCATTTGAAAGGTTCTCTTTCTCTTCTTAATAGGAACGAACAACGAATCCACGTGTAATCGATGCATCACCACCTTTGGGTCTGCTCCAGGCATGTCTTTGGGGCCCCATGCAAATACATCTTCGAATTTCCTTATTAGCGAGATCAGCGCTTCTCTATGAGCATCATCCAGCTTCGTTCCCGCTCTAAAGGCTCGCTCTTTTATAGGTGCTCTATAAGTAAGTGCCTGCTAAGTGTGTTTTTGTAGTAGTGATTGGACATGCATGTAATGTATCAAGTTCACAATCCACTAAATAAAACTTAAATAATACGGAACATGAGAATTACAGAACTCAAAAGGGGGACCCGAACTAAATATTTATTATAAGGTCAATATATATGACATTAGACTATATATGAAACATGATGCGACAAGTTTTCTAAGGATCGTTGGCTCGCTGAGATGTCAGTTTCGTTGGAAACCTGTGCGTCACTATCTGGACTTTCTTCTATTTCTTACATATGGGTATTGCGGTAAGATTGTGGTTAAACTTGGGTAAGATTTGACCATAACACTTGCCAACACTTAAAGGATCGCGTGAGGAGTGTATCTAGTCATTTGTGGTGGTGACCCATGAAGCAATTTCAGCAATCGAGATAGTATGTGGGGTATTTGAGATGGGTAGTAAATATAGAGCCAGTGGCATTCTACTTTATTTAATGGAGGATATTTATAGATGATTTGAAAAGAGCCTCTACCGGAGTTGTTAGAAAGTGACAAATGTCCCGCTAGCGTAACGCCAGAGGCTTTGACGGCTGGGGCGTGAGTTTCGAGACAATGCATTCGCTTGTAAAATGGTAGGTTACGTCAAGCAATTAACCTTTTTCCATACTTAATAAATAGCATGATAAAATAAAAGAAAACGACTATTTTTAACTATATACATTAATTTATAGCCAGTATAATAAATTTAGGAGTTAACAGCTGCGTTTGTCACTAATTCTAGCCTGAAAGGACCAACTTGTTTATTTTTTCACATCATTTGAACCCCTAAGCAAAGGTCGTAAAATATGGTGTATGTCTAAGTATGTGGAAATTGAAACTCAAGAATCATTGAGCAAAAACATAGACTTAGCTTCCTAATCTAAAGTCCTCAACCTATAATTTCAGGTAGCTGGGGAGCTCAGAAATAAAGACACTGATTGGGTCCCGTCATTGATTCATGCACCGCCTATATATAGCTATCCCATCTAACTTCACAATTATATTCGATTATTAACTAATGTCCCATCTTATGTATGAAGATCCGATAGTTTTTCTTCTCAAGAAAACTTACTTTGTTATGTATACCACTTTATTTGATAGATTTGATTGACTTTTGTAGAAAATTAATCGTGATTGATTTCGTTTAACATTATGTAATATTTTATATATGTTACACACCGTCAAGATAACTATGACATGTGTTTTTTTAATTTATAAATTTATATTTATATAAAAATAAAATATAAAATATATATAAATGATTTATGATATAATAAAGCGTTAGATAAAATATATATACATTGATCCAAACTCTAAAAGAATGTGTATAACATCACAAAAAGGAGACATGGTGGAACATGCATTGGAGTTACATGCGTTGTAGTGAGGACATTCGGAGAGCTTTTTCTATAGGTGTGTGATCGAGTCTCCAACGCCTCCCAAGCATGGAACTCTTTTCTGGGTGAGCACACGGATATAAATCTAAGTATTGTGTTTGATATAAATGTTGAGTTTAATTTGATACCATGTTTAAAATGACTCTATCTACAACTAAGATTCACATGCCTCACATTCAATTCTGCACCAAATTTATTACTATATCGTTAACGTTTTTTTAGTTATCGTTTTAGCCAAAAAAATATATTTATTTTTAGTTGTCGTATTAATGGCGTTTTTACGTTTTAAATATCTTTTTGGTATTTTTTTATAACTTAAATTAACAATCGGCCAAATGATATTGTTTGATTGATTGTCGTGCATTCAATCACAGCTTTTTGATGCCTTTTTCTTTTTCTTAATCAACTAACATATATAAAGGTAATGCGTTAGGGTTGTGTTTGTTTCGTTTAACTTTTCGCTTTTATCTTATTAATGGTAAATTAAAGCCTGCAAGCTTGGCAAAAAATATAGTTTGATTATATATATTATGAAAAAGAATACTAATACTCTGATAAACTAATATTTAACATAATTTTTTGCATAGCCATATATACCCTATTTAAGCGATATTAATAATTAAATTTTCTTTTTGTGACATAAATAATATAAGAATTAATATTAGTAAACATAATTTTCTTCACTTATATGTCACATTTAAAAAATATTAATCATCAAATGTTCTTCATAAAAAATAAGCGTATAATATTAAATTAGTATTAATCATGGAGACTACTGCTTCGTAGCATGCGCTTTGCGTACTACTTACTTTTCTTGAATAGTATTATTTTTAGGTAAAAAATAATTAATATTAAATACAAGATTAATATCTAGAATTTACCATCCGCCCGGCCTCTCGCGTTCGCTTAATGTCTGCATTGGGTAAAGAGCCAGCTACACCTCCTGGCATTAATGTATTATTTTTCTTTTCTTTTTTTTTATTATTATTTCTTTTTCTTACTTTAATGCAACTTATTATAATAATGCAACTTATTTGAAATAAAATATAACACCTGAAAGCATATTAGGAAATATATTTTTCAAATCTTTCCATATCAAATTTCAGATGTAAATTTTCTATCAAATATTTTCCTTTTTATACATCTTATCATGTGTCCTTAGGGCACATATTAGAAAAATCGATAATAATAATAATACATTATTCATTTATTTCTTCTTATATAGATTTTCATTCTTTTTTAGAAGTAAGAATGTTAAGAAACATCCAAACATATCATATTTCAATAAAAATACTATATTAAAATAATTGCCCAATTTAATATTTAATAATTATAACTATACTTCTCCCAAAAATATTATATAATATATATATAAATAATAATTGTGTTCAAAGTATACAAATAGTCAATCATCAAATTTCAAATTAAAATCATATTTTTCATATAATCATATTTTCATATAAAGCGAGCAACAATATAAAAATATAACAATGATAATGGCACCACCTATTTCTTAGAAATTATTTTTTAGCAACGTTTCATTATTTAAGTAAAGGGAGGTTACAATAGTTCAGCTGACGTCTGACCAAGCGAAAATGGTTAGTACGTTTCAAAAATTGATGTGTTGTAGCTTCCTATACCATCATCACTAGGGTGCATAAAATCACAGAGCCGAGCAGTGAGAAACCGGAACAAAATAAGCGAAATTTTGGAACCGAACCGATTTAGGTTCGGCGCCGGAATCGAACTAATTTAGAGTTCGGTCTTTGAAATAACTGGACCGAACCGATTTCTAAGTTTTATGTAGATTTCTCAATTTTTATTTATTATCCTTTTCAAGATCTTATAGTATTTGTATGTATACATTTTCAGAATTGAAATTTAGATTTAACTTTGTTCATTATTGGTATAATGAAATAACATATATATAAATCTTTCTAAAACTAATAATATAGGGAATACATATATATGTAAAAAGAGTTGTATTGTGTATTGAATGTGTATGTAAATTGTATAATTAATCTTAAAATGAGTTCATTGAAATTACATGGATTAGACCTAATCTTAAAACTTAATTTTGAGTTCAAGATGGTCAAAAAGTGTCTCAAAACCGAAGCTTAGCAATCGGGCCGAAACCGATTGGAACAGTTGGGATTCATTTAATAACCAGCGAGAAATAGGTGTAATAACTTTACAAGAATTTAAAATATGATTAAATGCCGAATTATTAAAATGTTGAGTTGTTAAATTAGTAACGATAAGAGTTGGACCCACTTTATGTTCATAAGTATAAGTAATGTTTGGAAGTTAGTTGTCGAATAAGTTAAACCGAGGTGTCGTTGAATTAAGCGATCGGGTTTTTCATTACATAAAATTTTCACTCGAATTCACCACTATGAGCCAAAGCGAAGACCCAAATAAATCGTCTCCTTTGACCCCCAAAACCGTGAGCCTCTCCCCTCCCCCACTTGGTTTTCTTTTTCCGATTTCTTCCTCATCTTGCAAGTTTTTGGCTCTAAATTTTTTTTTTTGGAGAGTTTTCCTAAATAAATCCTCTTCGATTTGAGGTAAGAAAGTTGTAATCTTTTTGATTATTTATTGAGTTATGAGAATGTTGACTTTTTGTGATTTGGGTTGACTTCGAGTTTTGGGGTTTAAAATGGTATAGAATTATCATCTAAGCTTAGATTATGGTATAGGAAGTGATAACACTCGATTTATGGAGTTGAAATGTGTTGAGATGGATAGTTGACTTTCGTTGACTTTTTGTAAAAGTTGAATATTATTGAATCTAATTACATGGGTGTATAATTGATGTGTTTTTAAGCAAAGGGTCTATATAAGTCTCTAATCGTTCAAATACTAAGAGATGAGGGAAGTTATGGACCACTTTGACTTTCGTTGACTTTTTGGAGAAAAATAGTAGATAATGTAAGGTAATGTTGTTGAGTCCCGGTATAGTTGTTTTAAGATGAATTTAGTTGTTTGAGAGTTAAGCTTGGGGTTTTATAATATTGGAGGAATTATGTTGAAGTGAATTATATAATTGAGTGTAGTATTTGGGTTTTGGGTTAAGGATTGTTATATATGGATAAAATAGTTGGAGAAAATGATCTTTAGGTTGATTAAAATTGGTTTAAAATGTTAGTATTTTGGTTAAGGTGTTGGCCGATTATGGGATTTAGTCGGGATAGTTGAAATTCGTTATTTCAATTGTCATTGAAACATAATTAGGATCTATATGTAACTTGTCAATTTGTAAGTAAAATGGGTTGAAAAGTTAGAATTCAATTAAGATAGAGGTTAAAATTGTAGTGAGTAGTAATTGTATTTTTTGATGTTTTGATTAGGCCGGGCGTGGGAAAAGCACTCGGATTGACTAGGCGATGCATTGACTTTCTAGCCAAGGTGAGTACAAATCTCACGTGAATTTTTATCTATCGACATATGTATATGTTATTGTACTTGTTGGTTGTCTTGAGGATATGTTCACTATTACTTCACTGTAGGAGATGATGTGTGGATGTGATGGTTATATATTGTTGATTGTGTGCCTTGGCTTGGGGTTGTATTTTCATCTTGTAATTGATGATTTTGGTGTTTTGGTTGGAAGTTGTTTATTTCCTTGTGTTGGGTCGTGTCTGTGGTTTTTACTAAATTAAGGTATAGGTGTTTTTGAGAGGAAGTTGTTGATATATGTGTCGGTTGTACTACCCGATTGTTGTGCCTTATACTCTTTGTATAAGAATGCGAGGATTTGTTGATGTATGTTGAGTTGTTATCCGATTATTTGCGCCTCGGTATAAGTGCGGTATTTTTAGCCGTACCTCGTTACGATTGGGTATTAGCTTGTAATCGACGGACATAAGTTTCTCCCTGCAGGTTGAGGTTGATTATATGCGCATTAGTTGTAGAAATCCGGATATGAGTTGATATGAGTTGTTATGAGTTGATATGAGTTGGTTGAGTTGACTGTGTTGATACAGTTGACACCGTTGATTGAGTTGATTGAGTTGTTGAGTTGATAGAGTCGTTGAGTCGATTGAGTGGTTTAGTTGTAGTGTTGGTGATTATGTTGTTTGAATTAGGTGGAGTTAGATACATTCGGTTATGTTATGTTGTTTTAAACTTTCTATGGTGTTTTGTGATACATTTTATGACTCGTTTATTGGTTATGGATATTGTGTTGATTATACTAGATGTTGCCTTAATGACTATGTGTCGAATTATGTTAGATTTGATTATTAATAATATTATTTGGTTTTTCTTTGTAGATCTGAGTTAATATTAATCGTTACACCTCCCTTAATGTTAAAAGTTGAGTTGGTTAATGGTTGAGATAACTTTTAGGAATGAGAACATTAGTACAAACATCTTACGAGGTTAAGTACTAGTTATCGATGATGTTGATGATATTTTATATGTATGGTGGGAAACTGAATTCAAATGTGTTAGAATATAAGTTTTGATCTAACCACGACGTTGATACCATTGGGGGGAATAAGTTCGTATACTAATTGAAGAATATGGTGAGATAATTTTGTACATAAGTTTACCTTGATTGAGACATAAGAAGTTGCTAGAATTGTATTAAAGATAATGAAAGCGATTTGGAAGTTCTTATGATAAACATTCGGATATCATGGGAGGTGTATAGCTATATTTGGGAGTAGCACTTTAAGGTGAACTAAAGATAATAGTTGAGTTGTTATGTGAGTTGAATATTGTTGGGAGTTTGCTATATACTTAAGAAAGATAACAAATAGAGTGATAAGCTGTGATTAAGGTGTAGTGTGAGTAAGTTGTTGACGTGGTGTGGGTTGTCGGTGTTAGTTGGAAAGCCATTAAGGAAAGATTTGTCTTGTCGATCGAGGGATAGCATATAAAAATATAACCCAGCAAAGGGTGTATAAGTCTTTAAATAGGTAAGGGACTTGAATTATCCTTGTTTGTATGAGTGGTGGGTTAATACGTGATATTTGTATTCACTTTCGGTTTCATAGGCGACTCCACATTCACATGGGGCGGGCATTTAGCAATAATGCCTAGGTTGTTCGCGGGATGTCCAGAGATGCATTGGCCCGGTAGGCTGCGTACGAGTGGAGGTGGCGATGGTGGTTGGGGAAGACCTCAGCAGTCATACTTTTTATCTTCTTTGGAGTTTTGTTGTACTTAATAATTATTGTGATGCCGAGTTGTAAAAGGCTTGGTTGTTTAGTGTTGTATTTATATTATTATTAGTGCATTTGTAGTGTTGGTTAGTTAAGCTGATGCACAAGTTGAATTGTTTTATTTATCATGTTAAATGAAGTCGTTTATCGTTATCGCGTCGTTGGTGACTACGATTACTCAGGTTGATAGCGGTCAGCTACTCGGGGGGCCAAGGGCGGTCGTTACAATAGGATTCGATTCTAATTTTGAACTTTAAAAGCAGAGCCCGGCGGTAAATCTGGCAGTACTAACCGGCCTGACAGATGATTGATCCTTGATATCAAAGAAATATTTTTTGTGATGCATGCTGATGAGATACGTACTCGGTAAATGTGCTTATTAAATTGAGCTTTAATAAGTATTTATTTAAAAGCTTATCGAATAATTATTTTTTATTCAATCGTTAAATGAAAATAGTGAAGTACCCAATGTAGTAAAAATACCTTTCTTATCTTAATAAAATATCAAAATTTAATTGAATATCCATTATTGACCTTTTTGAAAAAGAATAAAGAATACAAAATTATAATAATAACATATCCATAATACATGAACAATAAAATTTTATTTTCATAAGTATATGTAAAACCATATCAATAATGACCTATTCTACTCCATTTAATTTGAAAAGTAACTACAAAATGAAATTGCCAAAAAAATGAACCATATGTATTTGAAAAATTACTATTCAAAATAAGTGTTAGGGTTGAATATTCAATTTAAAATTAGTTATGTCAATCCAGATCAGGCCATTTTAACAATATGTGGTCTTTTAATATTTTGTCACTTGATCGGTTCGAGTTGTAAAACTTTATATAGTATAAATAAAATAGTTGAATAGAAATCTTTCTACAACATGATAAATTAAAATTGTGGTAGTTCTATATTAAATTAGTTATAAAATTGAGTCATAATTGTAATCTTAAGGCGATATTTAATTGTGAAATATATATAATAATGGTTTCATATTTTAATGGCCTTTCACTACAAATAAAGTTTCATTATCAACAAGTGGAGTACCAACATTATTTCGTTAATATTATCATTATAGATAATGTGTTTGTTGGAACTTAAGTATCCACCCATCGAGTGTAATTTTATTTGATTGATTTATTTAAATAATGTAATTTATATGTTAATCTTATTATTAAATTTATATGTTTACTAAAAGTATTACATGGAATTGACATATAATATTTAAGTTTATAAAAATTATTATTTTGTTAAATATGTAGTAAGAATATATATTAATAATTTAAGAAATATTACTAATAAAATTATACTTGAAATAAACTATACTAAACAAAATAATTATTATCCACAAAGGCTGAATCGTGCTATAAAATCGATATTATAGATTTTATCACTTAAAAAATTGTAATCATGGAATATTCTATTGTAATTTCTCATAGTATATTTAAGGGAGTTGTTATGATCAAAGTATACCTTCAAAATAAAAAGTTTAGTTATATAAAAATATGAAGGAGTGCAAGTTTATACGATTTTCGAATGATTTCGAAATTAAACATAAAAAATGTCTCAATTATTTAAGACATTAATTGTATAACGTGTATCCACATCTCCATTATTAGTTTACGTGCAAATGTGTAAAACGAAAACTGAGATTATAACATTGATTGAACAAGAAACAGTAAAATACTTTGACATTATATTATTTCCCTACCCCTTAAATAATGCAATATACGAACTTCTAGAAATTCACATCCAATCACAGGTCAACTTTGTACTCTGATTCCTCACAAGCTTAATACTACGTAGAAGCCTAAATGGAAGCTAAGGTCTTTGAAAATATATACTGATCAAATCCAATTTGGTCCCCCGAGTAATATTCTTGAATTTGTTTACCTCTTAAATTAACTCCTTTTTTTCCGTTCATATATATGTCCGTTAGTGAAGTTGTCAACTCTAAGAAGCCTCTCGGTAGGGGGCTAGAGGCATTGCTAGCAATCTATAACATGACGTCCCAGGTCAAGTCGGGCTGACAAATAATAACGAGAGCGATATATTAGGTTTCTTATATATAAAGAAATTTACTTATGAAGAATGGGTAATAATTGCTGGTTTCGGAGTATTTTAAGGTAATAGATAGTTTAAGTATTTATTTATGATTCCATCTTTACTATGTATACAATTAAAAATGAGATAAAACTATTTGTAATATATGATAGCCTGAGCAAGTAAGGAAGGTATTGTTGAATACTTCAATTTCTTTTTTTATATAGATCATGACAAGTTTGGATATATTCGTTGTTCAGCCTAGAAATACAGGTATTTCCCCCACATGCATTCTATTTGTTATAAAATCGATAGGATATCTTTTCTTCTTAATTATATCTTTTCTTATTATATTATATGTGAAATGGAAAATTTGGACAATAAGACAAAATATTATATTGAAGAAATACGAGAGGAAGTATATGAAACTCTTTTATTATTACTTTTAGAAGATTTTTTGAGTGGCATTGTGTTACAAAAAAAGGGGGAGGACTTTTGTATAGAAATGGAAATTACTATGCAAATACTATTCACACATATTGTCTAACTTATACAAATACTATTTAGTCATTATTACATGGTTAAGATTCAATCATGGTTGATATTGAGTTTAAATGACATATATCGTCAGTGGCTTGATAGCTGAAAGTAATATGAAATACTTGTGTATTACTGCTAGTGTTTTGGGAAAGAAGAAAATATTAGAAAACTAACAAAATTACCTTCTCGATTACATTATACATTAACCCACGTTTATAAAACTCCTCGCTTTGAAAATATCCAAGCATCATGATGCATTAGGAACACATGTTGCCTGGATTAAAACCTTATAAGGTAAACTTAGTGGCAAAACCGTCATGTAAGGAAAAGAGAGCTGATAGTAATAATAAAATTTTCGATTAAACATGGGTAGTTTTGGGGTCTAGAAGGCATTGGATTCGATATCTGACGTGGTTCTTGAAAATTGATGTAGGAAGCGCTTTTTGTGGAGAGATGCGCTACATTATCACGTGAGCGAATATGCTTGATATACACCTCTTTTTTGTTTCTTTCAAAGTTCTTGAGTGAATGAAAAGAACTTTGGGAGATACATTTTTTGTTCGATCACTTTTGATGCTTAGCCTTTAATATTTGAGTAACACATGCGAGGATTGTCCTAAATACACACACTATTGTTGAGACTCTTATCGGTTCTTAAGCAGAATGTCTCACGGATTTTGTGTCCTTGATCTCGACCATACACATTCTTTACTTGCTTCACGTAGAACTTGTCGAAGCGAGAATGATTTGAAGATGTAGCTTCTGAGTGTGCGCTTTTGGAATCTCCAAAATATAGCAGTATCACCATATGTAAACACATATCACATGCGTGAGGAGTTAGCATTATGTGAATACGACAAATAACACGCATCTGCGTAACCAAGCAAAGCTGGTTTTTGTATTGTTAGGATAAACAAACCAAGATGCGGGCGTACACCGAAGATACCGAAAAAAATATTTTATCCACTTTCCAATATCTCTTTTGAAGGACATGAACTAAATCTTTTAGTAGATTTCACTACAAAAGTTATATCGGATGCTTGTACAATTAGCAAGATACATTAATTGCTCGATTGCAGCGAGACTATGGCACTTGAAGTCAATATCCTCTTAATTTTTTTCCTTAGGTCGGAATGGATCATTTTCAACATTAAGCGTTCCGCCATCATTAGTGTACACAAATAATTTTCTTTATCCATGTTAAATATTTTTAGCACTCTTTATGTATAATTCGATTGATGTACGGAGTATATATAAATCCTTAAAGGAGTATTCAATTAAGTAAATCGAAAGCATAACTTAGTTTTTCAGATCTTTCATTTCAAATTCTTTCTTTAAGTAATTCATTGCTTCTTTGATTTCTTTATTAGTTCAATATTATTTAAATCATCATAAACGGCAATGATTACAAAACCGAATATATTATTTTTCCTTATAAAAATACAAGGACAAATAGAATCATTCACATAGTCTTTTTTAAGAAGCAAAAATATTCATAACTTTATTATACTAAATGCGATGCGGTGCTTTAACCCATACAATGATCTTCATAAACTTAATTTGCATACATTCTGCGGTTTAATGTAGGTGGACATCTTAAATCCTTAGATGACACTAATAACATATTTCTTTATCCAAATAGTCCATATAAGTATGCGATAGCAACATCCATATCTAGATTATTGAGCATTGATAAACCAATTAAATACCACAAAGTAATGAATGTGTTCATAACGGGGAGAATATGTTACCTCCTAATTAATTCGGGTCTTTGAGAAAAACCTTGTGCGAGCAGAACTTTGTATTTTAAAATCTCGTTTTCTCCTTTCGTTTTCTCACAAAAGACTTCCGACACTTGAGTTTTAAATACGCCGGGGTAACCACTATAGGCCCCAAATACTTTTCAATTTTTTAAGTTTCATCTCTTTATCTATTAAATCTTCCATTTGGTCGATCGAGTCTACATGACATTCGGCCATGATTTGGGTTGAGGATCATCATTTTTCATTCATAATTTCGTATCTGCATTGGAATGCAAATATTTCATCAATATCCTTAATTATCGGTTCCAAAGGAATTTCCGTATGAACAATTGATAGAAATCTCGAGATCGTTCTTATTTTCAATATCATTTTCAATAATCTTGTGCTTCTTCAAGAGCACATTTTTCTATCACAGGATTATCTTTATCATTTAGTGTCTTATCAAGATCACTTTCATTCATATCTATTTTCTCTGCCCCTTTTCTTTTTCGGGAATTTTTATCTTTGGAACCCATAGGGCGGCCACGCTTTAGGCGTGCCTTAGATGTACTCGCTACATCATTTTGCTTCAGAATTTCAATCCGAACTGTGTATAACAATGGTACACGCGATCGTGTTGCTCTTTTCATATCAAGAATGAATTGCAATTGATTTGCCAAATCTTATAAATGTGCCCACTTTTCTTACATTTTCCTCGATTTATTATATGTGTCTAAGCACAATAAGTGCGAGGGTACGTGAAGAAAGTTATGTCTTTTCCAATCGCTTTTCCTGTAGGAGGAAAAATCGGTTATGTCAATATTACAATCAAGAACCCTGCCTCGGAAAATATCACCCATTAAAGGTTCAAGATATCTAATACTTTTAGCGACTCATACCCAATATATATATACTCAAACCTCCTTTCGAGGTCCCATTTTTATTGTTTTGTAGTGGAGCTTACGCACATAAATTACACAACCAAAAAAAATCTTTGGGATGAGAAATATCCGTTCTTGACCAATTGCAAGTTGATACGGAGTATGTTTTATGATTAACACTGGGTCTTAAACATATTAACGATAACATGTAAATTACATGACCCCATACACTCCACCGTAATTTTGTTCTCATTATCAATGGTCTAGCAACATAATCGTATCGCTTAATTAATGATTTAGCTAAACCACCATTTTGTGCGCAGATGAGGAACATAGTGTTCAACAAAGAATTCCAAAGTGGATACGCACAATTATTGAATGCTTCAGATGTAAATTCACCATCGTTGTCAAGTTTAACTTTCTTTATATTGTAAGTCCTTAATTTGATTATTTGGGCAAGAAATCTTGCAAATGTCATATCATGATTTGGATAATAAAAATGTGTCCATCTACTGGGATTTATCAATTAATACCATAAAAATACTTGAATGACCTACGGGCGGATCGATAGGTTCACATATATCACCCGTGATTCTTTCAAGAAATGTAGGTGATTACGTGTGAAGCTTACATGGTGAGTGTCCTGGGTTATCGCTTTCCAAGCAGTAACAAGCCTCATATGTTCCTCGTTATTAATATTTAACTCTTTCAAAGGATGGCCATGTCAGAATAACCTATATCTGCATTTGTTACTATTGTAATATTAATCAAGCCATAAGTTAAGTTTATGTTCGAGTTGTGTTGTTAAACCGAGACGAACTAAACCGAAACCAAACGAATATGCATAACTCTTGAAATATCTCTGCATCTAACTCCCACGGGTTATTTCCATACTTATCCATGTGATATGTCATCATCATCTTCTTCTTCTTTTTCCCTAAGCTTGGCCGAACCCCCTCCCCCATTTTCCCTTAAAAAATTTCTTCCATTCTCTTCCTCATCTTGCAAGCTTTGGTCCTAAAATTTCTTGGAGAGTTTCCCCGAGTCATCCTCTACGTTTTAAGGTAAGAAAGTTCGAACCTTGGAGTATTTTTGAGTTTGAGGACGTTGACTTTTGCTTAATCGAGCTGGATTCTTTGAGTTTTGATATTTATAATGTTATAGAATCGCCATCTAAGCTAGATTATAATATAAAGAGGTGATAATAATCGATTTGTGGGGTCGAAATATTTGAGAATTATAGTTGACTTTTGCTGACTTTTTCTAAATGATTTTTATTATGGTAGAAGTGTACTCTTAGACTTTTATTGTATGTTTCGGTGCGTAGGTCGCGATTTTTAAAGCGACAGAGAAACTTCGGATAAAATGAGTTTTGTAAGTTGAGTAGTTAATTGGCTCAGATTAAAAGACGGTTAAATGCTGATTTATTGGGCTTGTTAATATCGAACGTTAGTGGCTTTAAAACTATTCATCGAACTCGATCATTAAAATGGAAGTTTTCAAGACTTAAGTTCGAATAAGGTTATAAATGGAACTTTGTCAAGTTATTTTGGGAGTATCGATATGAGACAAATATATAAGTAGAATGTTATATTACTAGTTGTATATTATAAGTAGTAATTATAATTTTGAATGTTTGTTTAGGGCGCTGATCAAGCTGAAAGGTCCGTTGTCGTGATTGCGTGGAGTTTTATATAGCTAAATGAAGCGTAGTATCTATCTCAATGAAATGTTGATTAACTATTTGATTACGGATATGTGTATATGTATATATGTGCATTTTGTGTTGAATTATATGTTGGAATATGCGTCAGTTGGTCAGTCAGTTGGGTTGTATCTGTTCTCATGAGTCGTATAGGTGTTTCTTGGTGATGTCGGAAATGTGACAGTAGAAGAATCGTATATGGGTCACGTTGTCTCACGAGTTGTATTGTCCGTATATTGTCTGCATTTCGTTACTTGTATTCGGTGATTTGCTTCTCACTGCTACGACATTCGTGATAAATTTTAATTGACGGCATAGTTTCTCCCTCGCAAGTCGAGGCTTCATTATATGCCATTAATTGTATCCGCCTTTATATCAGTTGCTGGAAGTTATAGAGTTTTTGAGTTGTCATCAAGCTGAAATATTGTAGCTGCTCAACAGAGCCGCTGAAAGCTGTTGAGTTGATACTTGGTCAGCTGAGTTGATCGTGGTCGAAGTCAAGTTAGTTGCCGAAGCTGCGATGTCGCCGTTGTCATTTGATGTAGTAAGGTCGACGATTGCCGCGTTGTCATTGCGCCTCTCTTGAAATATACGTATGTTATTGCTCGATTGCCATCATCTTGGAATGTTCTCGCTTAGTGCCGAATTTATGAACATACTAAAATGATAATTTAAATCAAGTACTCCACCTAGTACGAAGATTCGCTGAATAATATTATGTACCACTTATCTATCGTGATGCAATATCATCTACTTCGTACACTATCGTTGATCGAGGTTAATTTCATTCTCGAGGTATATATTCACTAAGCTTCTCGCAAATTTTACACCCTATTTTAAGGCTGGGCGGTACTTCATCGTTTAGGTTGGACAGTGGCGCTGTCTGCCTCCGTGGATTGTTCTGGGTGTTTCAGGCTCTTGTGAGCCTGAAAAGTGGAAATGCATGCAGCGGCAGCTTGATCCTCGTGAGTCAAATTTTATTTTGTTGGATTGTAGTCATAATCAGATAGTTTTTTATTTGGGATCTTTGTTGTTGTAGCTTAATATTTTGTATTCAAGAGTTATGTTGTATGTTGGTTACTATCATGTGTTTGGGATGTAACCACCCGCCTCAGCGGCCTCGGTGGGGACCGCTATCAACTGGACAAATGTAGCCACCAACGTAATGACAACGCATAAAAATGACTTCATTTAACGGATAATAAAATAATACAACTCGGCCCATCGGGTGAACTAACCAACACCCACAAATTCAATGGAAAAGTAATAATAATAAATACAACATCAAATAATTTGTTTTACAACAATAACTATTATGTACAACAAAAACCCAAAGAATATAAAAAAGTATGATCAAGTGAGGTCTTCTGCCACCATCGCTAATGCATCTCGGTCATCCCAAGAACAACCTAGCATAAACGCTCCGCCCATAGGAAAATGTGAGTCGCTAAAAAGCCGAGCGAATATAAATATCACAAAAGTTAACTCGCCACTCATATAATCATGATAAAGCCAAGACCTTACCTATTTAAAGACTATGTACCTTAAGAGTTATATTTATATGCTACTCACCACAATATAAATCTTTCCTTAATGGGCTTTCCAACTAATACCCATAACCCACATCAATACGCCAACAACTTACTCACGCACTTCTTTAATCACAAAGAGTTATCTCTCTATTGGTTATCTTTTTTGAAGTATAGCTAATTCTCGATATAATTACACCACTTAAACATACCACAACTCAAACATATATCTCAACATCGCATAACTCATACACAACTCAACCACTTATGTTTAGTTCACCTTAAAGTGCTACTTCCAATTATAGTCATACACCTCCTAGGACATCTGAATGTTTATCATAAGAACCTCCAAATCGTTTCATTATCTTAATACAACTGAGCAACGTATATCTTAAATCAATATAACTTAAGTACGGAATTATCTCCCCAATTTCTTTCCTTCATTTGGAGCCACGGAACTTATTCACTCCACAGATCAACGCCGTGGTTGGGATCATAATCCCAAATACTAACACGCTTGAATCCAATTTTCCAATTATATATATAATATCATCAACATCACTCCAGATTAGTACGAACCTTGGCCTATGATTTTATACCTAACGCCCCTCATTCAAAACTTATCTCAACTTTTACCAACTCCACTTTTAACCTTAAAGGATTTTATAAATTTATTAATACCAACTTAGGACCCACAAGAAAATCGATAATATTATCAATAATCAACCCAAACCTAATTCGACATAATTTCATCAAGGCGGCATCTAAGTATAATCAAGACTATCGCTCATAACCAATAAACAAGTCATAGAAAAACAAATCATACAACATCATAGAAAATTTAAACAACACGTCAAATATGAATAAACATATATATATATATATCCCACTACCTAATAAGGTCATACAACATAATTCCAAAGAAAGTCTCAGACATAACATACGAGGATATAATAGAAGGTTTCAGTAAAGTACACAATCACCCGTAGTGCTAAGAGATTCAACAAATCCACTAAACTCGGTCATCAAACCTCCTATCTCTCATACCCCCACAAGTATACCAACCTCTAACGCGCATGGCCGATCCGTCTCATCACCTCGCTAGGAATGAACCAATTCTGGCTAATAAACACCGGCAGACTTATACCGAAGTATAGTGCCGCACCAACAATGTACATAGCAAAGATAATAGATCTCACACCGCACTTATACCGGGCATAGTGCCACACTAACAATGCACATAGCAAAGCGATAACAGATTCACACCGCATTTACATAATCAAGTATAAGGGCCAACACCAACAATGCACCTAGCAAAGTGATAATGTGATCTCATTAATCGCACATATACCGAAGTATGTGCGCCAACACCAACAATGCACAGCCATAGTGCAAAGTGATAACGGATCTCACACCGGGCATTATTAAGTACCGAAGTATAAGTGCCAACACCAACAACGCACATAGCAAAGTGATACTGTGATCACACTGCTACATATACCGGCATAAGGCCAATGGCAATAGCGCCACATATCCCCAGTGTAGCACATGCAGATAAGTACTCACCTCGTTGAAGAATAATAAACATCCCGCCTAATCGATCTCGCTTGCTCTTCCTAATGCCCAGACGCCTAATCAAACACCCAAAAAAGATAATTACTACTCGCACAATCTTAACCCTTATCTTAATTAAATTTTTGACTTTTCAACCCATTTTAGTTACAAATTAACTACTTAAGTATGTATTGCTACTTAAGTTTTGAAGACTATTAAAAGACGAATTTCAACTATTCGAGTGTAAACTTGCTAATCGGTCAACACCTTTAACTAAAAATACTAACATTTTCAACCAATTTCAATTAACCTAAAATATCAACTTTTCCAACTAACTAAACCCATTTCTGCACAAATCCCTAAACCCTAAGCCTCGTTTTTACTACTCAAAATCTAATAAAGAATTTCTACATATATTCTTCCCAACAACCTAATACTCATAATTTTCACCTCAAACAATCACAATAACGGTCCAATAACATATTTATACTATCAACCACATTTTGGAAAAAGTCAACCCAAAAAATCAACTCGAAAGTCAACTCAACTATACTAACACTTTCTACCCCAAATACCGATTATTATCATCAACACTTATATTATAATCTAAGCCTAAACAATAATTATATTCATCAATATCTCATAAAAAATTGAAGTCAACCTAAAAATTCCAAAAAGTCAACGGTTCTAAAAACGTTCTCGAAATTCCACATCAAACACTTAATTTCAACTCAAGAATAACTAATTTAGAACCCAAAAATCGATTGGAGCAATAAAAAATCAAATTACAAAAAGTTTAACTAAAGTCAATCCCTAAGCGATCTCCCCAAAATATTCAACAAGATCGGACCTTTTTTACCTTGAAACGACCAGGACGATGAGGAGAAACTCTCCCAGAAATTTGAGGTCCAAAGCTCGCGCACGGAAGAGTAAATCTAAGAAAAAAATAAAGTGTAGGAGTTCTTTCACGCCTCGCCGCGGAAGCGAGAAAGTAGGGAAGTGGGTTTGTTTTGGTTTCTGGGCTTAAGTTGCTTTATATGGTGACGGGTTGGCCCAAAAGTCCAACCGTGGAAACCCGAACATTTATTCGACCGATACTGCTTAACTTATCTCAACAACTAACTTTCAAACGGCCAACATGTCTACACTCAAGTCATATTACCACCCAACTAATATTATCCCATCCGACTCAACTTCTTTAAAATTCTAAATACCGAAGGTATTACCAACCGACCGATTCGCTTTTATTATCAACTATTCAACTTCGAAGTTTTGATTTCTCCTCTAAAATAATCCAAATCGAGCAACTAGTATACTATTACAAGAATATTAGTACGGAACGGGCTATTACATAGACTACCAATTTATGGATTCTTTTTCTTAAAAGTGTTTTTGACAGTTGTATATTGTATTGTTGAGTTGTTTCAAAACAGGTTTCTTTTAAAATTGAGTTATTCATCGACGGGTGACTCGTGTCCGTGATTGGGACGCATTCCAACTCGTGGGCGCATTTACCCTGGCTAGTCGTTACACATGTGTACTTCTCTTTTCAATTATTTTTCTCATCATCATGGAACCAATACGACTCTGCACCGATCATGCCACAAAGATATTATTTGGGATCCTCTTTCATTACTAAATTACATTCAATTTCATGAATATGTATGTATATAATGAATCTTAAGGTAATTTTAGTAGTTTTTCTAATATTTTCTTTCTTTCCCAAAAACAATAATAGTAATACAAGTATTTCAAATTTACCTTCGCTTATTATTTTCAGATCATACCCTTGATAATATATGTCAGTAAAATTCAACAAGCTTCTATTTGACTCGAGAATATAAAACATCATTAATGACAAATTTGTCCCATCTGGAGCAATATGAGCATAGCATTACCTGATCCTTCAATCAAGTTTGCAGGATCTAAAATTATATTTACATCGCACTGTGAATTTATATCAAGAAAAATATTTCTTAATCGTTGAGGATTATGTGAGTTGTCTTAATTGCCTCGAGATGCAATGTCTCCAAAGACGCTTTCATGTTAAACCTTCTAGAAACATATATAACGATATAAGCACTTTAAAAGAGAGAATTAGCACAAATATATAATCAACATTATTATTTCATGATATAAAATGTATTATCACATACTAATGTAACACATTATACAAACATAGGAGATTATTCAAGTTCGTCACACTTAATTCAAACATAAAGTAGTTCTTAATATCAAATTGTTCCTTAATCCAAGTTCATCTCATTTGTCTCCCCTTCAATGAAATCGTGATCCTCAAGATAGTAGTCAAATCTCAAGTTCATGTTCATTATAATTAACTTTCTTTCCTTTTCCCTTTCTTTTTCCTTCTACAAATGTCTTATATATTTTACAAATATATTCTGGCATCCTACACGCCCTAAGACTAATGGCCTTTCCTTCTCAGATTGTGAGCAAAAATTATCATCATTTTTCAATGAACCTTCTTGGATGGTCTTACCCTTTTTGTCGATTTGGGTATTTTCTGGGAGATCTATTATAATTCACATAACCACGGCACTCGACTTCTACCTCATGCAAATTACTACGACCATGACCACGACTACCACCTCTACCTATTTCTAAATCGATCATAACCTCCACGCCCTTATTGAAAATAGAAGTTAAGTATTTATTTCAGAAATACCATCGCCTTATAGGTCGTCTCGGTGGTTTTTCATCAATACCCCATTATTCTGTTCTGCAAGGAGGATTTCTGCAACCAAATCAGAGTATTTGGTATATTCTCTCAATCTATATCATATCGCAACAATACATGCTGGATGCAGATGAAAGGTTGAACATGTTTTCTCCTATCGCATCTAGTTTTTAATTATAGTTTTACCTCAAAATTCTAAATTTGCTATGATTTTATGCATGGTGGAATTATATTCACCAACAGTTTTAAAAACCTCAACTTATTCCATTCATCTATTAATGCGGGCAATAACACTGTCTTTTGATTCTCAAACCTTTCATTAAGACTTTCCTACAAGAACCGTGGATTTTTAGAATGGGTATAGCCTCCTGTTCCAAAGTTCACCATCTAAATGATGTTTAATTAATCTTAACACTTTATCTTTTCATAGATAATTCTCTTGCAAATTGCTTAACTATTATTTCTCGCTTTTGTCATTGGTAAAAGCCAAGCTGATTTAGGCTCCTGCTTCGACTATGTTCAATACGATGTCCTCAAGTCCTTCACTCTGCAAGATAATTTTTTTCATCATTGCTCCAGGACATGTAATTGTCTCCACAAGCGTTTAGGGTTCAAATTACATAAGGTTTGACATGATTATTTCTAAATCAAATTACAATCACAAGTCAATCACATATATAAACTATGACATAAAATGTCATTTATTCAATAAACCCAATTAAAACCCCCATAGCATGATTTACTCGAAATCTTTATCAAAACAAAATGCAACAATCCAGGCTAAGACTAAAAATGGTAAAAAAGCCTATTACCATGAATGCTAAATTTTCTTTGCCTATCTCTTCAATATTTATAAAAACTAGCAAACGGTTATAGGCAGGCAGGTATATAGAGAGCCATTATAAATGAGCAACACAAGAAAATATTTTATCATTTTGAAAATATTTATAAAATACTTTGAGAATGATGTTAAAAATGTTGAAGAGAATGAAATATTTATAGAGTAAGATTTTATGACCGTTTATTACCGTTTGAGGATAAGAAAATAATGTTAATTTTACTGTTCATTACCATTATGAAATGAGGAGAAATTATAAATTTTAAATGTGTTAAATATTAATTAGCCATATAACACATGCTGATGAAATAACACATATGATAAGATAACACGTATGATTATAAACAAATAATACATGTCAATAACAAATAAAACAACATAACACAATAGTGAGATACTATATATGCGAGGTGTTCTATACCTCCACAAAGTAAGGTGAGATTTTAACTCGCCACTCAAACAATAAATGAGGTGGAAATTTTAACTCCCCACACAAAGTAGCCATGTTTATTATGTGAGCATTTTGCCAGTTTTCTATAATAATAATATTAGCTTTTCACGCTTTTACATAGAAAGCACTTTGACGAGATGCCGGCTTATAAATAAGGAAAATAAAATAAAAATAATAAATCTATAATAGAAGTTAACTGTTATAGATCACTGACGGATTGCCGCCTCTACAATGCGAGCAAAGATAGTTTCACTAGTTATGTGGGTCACTGACGGAATACCAGCTTACTATAACAAAGAGCAAACGTAAAATAAATTTCATAATTAAACTTACTAGTTATAGGTCACTCGACAAAATGCCAGTTCACTATAACAGTAGCAAACAAAAAAATAACGATAATAAAAACTACTAGTTATAGGTCACTCGACGAAATGCCAGTTCACTATAACAGTAGCAAACAAAAAAATAACGATAATAAAAACTACTAGTTATGTAACGACTCCACCCTGCCGGGCCGCCTCGAGTATAAGCTTCATTAACAACCCAGATACCGTAGTCACCAATCGATGGATACAATAACAAATATGACCTCGCTGGAGCAGTTAACAAAACAAACTCTCTATTCCACACGCGTTGCTTCTTTCAACAACACATCTAACAAAATAACATACAAATGTATCACAATCCACCGAATAATACAACCCAAAGATATACAAAGTTAAATCCAAAATACAACATGTGAAAGTTTCACGACAACTTAATTTCTCAATAATAATACAACACAAAAGTCTAGAAATATACAACCGACCACAAAAAGGAACGATCGATTTAGGACTTCCATGTCACCACCGCCTCACTCCATGACCTAATGCCAGCCTCAAAGAAATGCATCCTCGCCCACCTCAACGACGCTCCTGTAGACCTGTACGAAACGCCCGCCCATGAGAATGTGTGAGCCTATTGCCTCGGTTTCGAATACAAAATACTGCATCATTCCATCACATATATTCATGCTTTTTATATATAACCTATGCACATTACATTAACCGTAATTCACACAACGAATAACCTGCCTTACATATCACATGCTTTAATCCTCTTATACGACAAGTTACATAACACTATACACACGTAGATTATATAACCATAAATAACGATATTCATCATTTTAAAATGCCTCAACACACAAAGTTTCATCAAACGAGGAATCCACCTCCACAAATAATACACACATAATAAGTGAATCCACCTCCAAATAATACACATATACGGTGAATCCTACCTCCAATAATCGATTTATACATCCACCTCCATCCTCCGACCGAGGCCATACCCCCTCAACGCCGCATATCACACCAAACTCCCTTTAATCCACGCTTACCCAATAATAATATGCACACTATGAATGTAACGACGACAAACTAACAAGAACTCGACTCGAATTCAATACGATAATATTATAAACATTCAAATCTGATTTGAATCTTTAAAAAAGATACACTCCATAAACGTAGTAAACGGTAATATTATTCACGCCGCATTACTTTTGCCCTTAATCTATCATTGCCTGACCACACCCCTTTCTCTAACCATATATACCGATATATAAATACACCCAACATGCATCATCTCCTTCTCCCTCAAACCATCATTTAACTTTAGCTCCCTCTTTATTTCTGTCTCACTTTCATCTCCCCCTTTCTCCTCGTTGATTATCTTCTTCTATCTCTTTCAGACAGTACATACACTTGAAATATATACCTTTATATTATTGTTATATATATGATTATATTCTTGAATCAATATATATAGTCATATAGATGGATAAACTTGGGTACGAGAGCAACGGACATTTAATCAAACTTTTTGGCTTCAACGTGTCAAAAGAAGATGTAGATTCCAATAAGTCCCGTTCAGGATCTCCGGCCTCCGATAGCCGGAAATATGAGTGCCAATATTGTTGTCGAGAGTTTGCTAACTCTCAAGCATTGGGTGGTCATCAAAATGCTCACAAGAAAGAAAGACAACAACTCAAACGCGCACAACTCCAAGCATCTCGAAACGCTGCCGGATCATTCATGAGGAACCCTATCGTCTCGGCTTTTGCTCCACCGGCTCACCTCCTAGCTCCAGCACCATCCCCGACATGGGTGTATGTTCCACGCGCCTCACCTCCCTTTCAAGTGTCGCATGGATGCATGTTCCCTATGCCGTCTTCCATCAGTAAGAGTGTAGGTACAACGGACTCTAGCTTGACTAGTGTTGGGCCTCAACAAGTCAAAGCTCATAATGGTAGGCTTGATGGGCCTTCATTGACTAGGTTCTCTAGAACTAGAAGAGAATCAAGAGATGTGCCTAATTTTGATGAGTCCATTGGATTGGATTTGCATCTCAGCCTCGCCCCTGCTGGACCATGACTCCATATGATACTCTGTATTCTACATCATCCATGCATCATGATATATGTATGCATTGTGCTTATCATCCATAATTTGATGCATGCCATTACTTTACATGATATAGTGTACAAGATGAGACACATGAAAAGGTAGAATGAAGATCTCAACCGATCAATTAGTTATTAATCAGAGTTGGTTTATATGTGCTAGATAGTCGTCTTCCAGATAGAATTGTAGTCTCCAAATATGGTATCTAGCTTGTAAATATTCATATATTTTTTAGTTTGCTAAAGAATTAATTCCTCATTATGTATTTTTTGTTCACGCACCAACTTTAATGCCTGCAGAATCTATGTTTCTATGTATGAGAGTGAGTGGCAGTATAGACTAATATATGTCGAAGAGTACCTGTTATATTATGTATGTTAAAGTGCCTTGCTTATTAGAAACTTCTAAAATCTCAAATAATATTAGGAACATTGTAAAACCTTTGATTCTTAGACTGAATCCCAATCGTCCCAAAATCTAACAATCTCAAATAATATAATGTAAATTTCCTTTCATTTTAATAACACTCAACATCATGTTTAGTCAAATGTCAAATATTATTTACTCTTCATGGAGTGTGAAATGAGTAATTAGCGCCCCCCCCAAATTTGTTTCTTGCATCTTCAATAATTGTAGGCCAAGACTTTTATGACGCTTTAACATCATGTAGGCCGTCTGATTAACAATCCCTATATTTGAAATACCAAAAAAGCAGGACACTTTAATTTTTGACACGTACTATGTTGTGCGTCGAACATGGGTGATTTAATCAAATCGCACGTTGTTTTAATTAGTTTTTGAATTTGATAAAAGATCGGTCGTCAATTAGGTCAGACAAAGACGTTCATCAATTTTTAAATATTGAGTAGCCTAATTAAAATTAATTGATCAGATTCGATAAAAAATTATCCTATAAACAATCAATCAAGATATTCAATGTGTTACCTAGACAGTTTACTGTCCGGTGACTAAATCAGACCATTATGTATATTCAAATTTTATAAACTATTTCAGATACAAGCTATTACATTCAATGAGATGGGTTCTCCTTCAATAAAACTCAATTATTTTTTACATATAATATAACACTTGGTGATTGTTGACTCGATAATTTTCATCCAAATCGAAGTTATGTGTGTTAGTTTAGAAATATTTAAATAGATGTTTTTTTGGATTGGATGCCTTTCTTGTCCTTTGAAATTGTTAATTATTGGTTAACATGTTGGTTGAATTTAGTGAAGGGAATAAAAAATAAAAGAGATCTGAAAAGCATAATCATGGATTTGGAAGAAAAAAAGTTACGTTCTTGTTGGAGCTTTTGACATGAACAATTCTACATGTACCTCCACATTTTTCTTTCGTCACACATGCATAATACAAATCCTAACCCTATTGAAGTGGCACCAATTTGTAGCTAGTCACTTGGTCTGACATTCAATTGAAAAATAAATATAGGATAGTTAATGATAGTAAGGCTACTGATCAATTAAAAGTGTTAAGAGGATCATTTTACACAATGTATATCAATCGAAATATCAAATTCGATACTCGCGGGACCGAGCAAAAATTGGTCCGGGAGCATTCTCAATTTAGCACCCCAAGTGGGTCCCACAAGAAATAAAAACAAAAAAGCCGACCGCACAGCCGAAGCGCCACGTGTCCGGGAGTTGCTGCCGGTTGGCCTGCTATTTTTTGTCACTCTATTTAAATTGCTTGCACAATAATTAAGCAAAAAAAAATTACACCACTATTTTTTTCTCGAGCTCTATAAATAGGTTTTAGGCTTGTCATTTGGACACAAAAAAACTAAGTTTTTACATCTTTTATTCTTCTTTAATCACTTTTCTTCCGATTTTCAAGAAACTCATGGATCCTTCACAAAACTATATATAGTTTGCAAACTACAACTTTCTTAACCAACCATCAAATCCTCTAATATACACTCCAAATTCAAATATGCAAACGCCTGCAAAATTCTCAAACATTGTGACGCAACCCAATTGGGCCCAGAGCACGATGCCACCAAATTTTGGGGTACGCATCACCCAGATAATCATCCCTATACGCCGTGACGGTTATCCACTGCCTGGGAAACAACTATGTTCTCTCTCAAATGAACCGTCTAACGATCAACCAATTCCCCGAGACAAACACACCACATTTTTTAGTAGCGGATCTAACGATATCCCTAATTTTCATCATAGATATCTCGCAACGTTGATGAGATATTCCCTAGTTTTTTACCCAACCCAATCATCGTGCAAGAAATCAACTTACGATCCTCGAGCACCGAGAGAAATAAAATGTTGCTAAATGGTTATTTCTATGTTAGTAATGAGATGCACTGGGGACAAATCAGGCGACACATTTTGGGGTAAAGTTTCGTAGTACTCAAGGAGACCTGAGATGGCAACGATAACCTGCAATAATGTGAGTCACTTTCACAAATTAATAAAAAAAAACTATCCATTTTCGTATGACGACAGACAGACAGAATGTCGGGTCCGATGACTGTATCCAACCTGTGATATTCCTCACAGAACAAATATATCTAAAAGTAGTGGATCAAGAGAAAAGTGGTGATGATATAATTCCTCAATTCCTTCCTCCTTGTACTAACAAAGAAGAAATCTAGAGTTTCCATTCCAAAGAAATCATCACACCTAAAAGAAGTTTAAGAAAGGAAACCCTTAATAAAGAGTTAACTACTTAACCTCCACTGTGAAAAATCCTGTAACAATCCAGTCAAGCACGCTACGCCTATGTTGAGTATGCACGCAGTTAAGAAGTTGAGATGTTACCGACGCTGAAGAACAAAGAAGAACGTGGATGATGAAGCCGACTATAATATGTCGATGGGGCGAGTTGCTCCCAAACTAAGTCACAAGGTCAGCGTTTTATTTTCGAGTTGTGTGTTTTATTTTCGATTGTGTGTTCTTCTGAATAATTTGTGGGATGAGAATGTATGTTTACTTCAATGTATCCGTTTGAATAAAAGTGATAAGCTTTCTATAATGAATACTGACTAGTCATATAATACAAAATTCCAAATCTGGTATTAAAAATATATTTTTAAAATATATATGAAATAAAAAATTATCAAAATATTTTAAAATAATTAAAATATTAAAATTATTAAATATTTAAAAATATATTATTTATTATGTTATTAAATTTAATAATTATATATGTGAAATAAATAACAGAAATGAAAAATATGGTGGGGGTATATGTTGGAGTGATGGACGGGAGAGAAAAGTAATTGACTTAAATACCACAGGCTGCTGTGTTATCATGGTTATAAGTCGATGGGCAGTGAGTATATGTCACTTTGACACAATGCGAGACAGCCTAAAAGTGCGAATATTAACGTCCCTTCGAGGTCCCGTGACCGATATTAAGGAATAAACTGGATGTCTCAATTAATCGATGACTATAACTTTCCTTTAACCACTTCAATACAAGATTCGCTCTCCACGCAGAGGCCGTGGTGTCGCAATTAGTGTCGATGTTTTATATTCAATCTAACTAGTTCTAAACTAATCTATGCTAATCCTAGATACTACTTGGATATACAAAATAATAAATATAATTAATAAGTGTGTCTTTCTTCTAGAATATTTTAATGGCAAATGGAAACGAATAAGCTCATATACCCAAAATAGGATATCTCCAAGAAAATAACACCACACAATTAATCTAATCTCCGTATGCTTTTACTTGAAACAATTAAAGTAAACCGAAATAAAAAGAAACAATCTCTCCTGGCATGGAGTCGGTCGTCAATAGAGGGGCGTGAGAGATAGTTATTGTAACGACTCGCCCAGTCGGCCTGTGTTAAGGTCATCAACAAATCCCCATATTTTAGTCACCGATTCATGGATTAAATAAAGACTCTACCTTGACATTAAAAAATACACTTTTGTCCATCGTGTGAACTAACAATACATTCACAAAATGTATCACCAACGAAACTTTATGTCTAACTCAAAAAAAATACAACTCATATGCAATACACACATAATCACAATACAACATATTACAATACCCTCTCAATATACGAGTAGTTTGAATGCTAGAAACATAACAAAGAGAAAAGGATCATTACATCTTTTATTAATTGCCAATCGAATCTTCAATCCAAATTTTGACAACCCCGGACAACCTCTTAGAAACCTAACTTGAGCATGAATGTTATGACACATAACGACACGAGCCTGTGTATCCATAACACGATATTCATTTGGGCGGAAATAGTCTCAACACACAGTCACCAAACGAGAACCATCTCCACAAATAGTAAACAAATAAGAACCACCTCCTGCACATGGTGAATCCATCAATACACATATTTAGAATCCACCTCAAATAATCACGAAAGCCCCACCCATCCCTCCGACCGAAAGAGAGCCCTCAACGTGCATATATCAATACCAAACCTCCCGGTCCACGGCTACCCACACAATTCACACTAACTCCGGTCAAGTCACCACTTCTCTCCGCAAATAACAACACAAAGCAATCAAAACACATCCGCACACAGTTATCATGTACCACACACAACACAAGGCTACTGCTACTCACAATCTCATAACACGAATCATATCTACAAATATCCCATAATATAAATCATAATCACTAATATCTCATGATATGAATCATAATCTCAATTATCTCTATAATATACCTCTATAATCTAATTATTTTACAATATCAATCAAAAATCTAAACATCACACATTTAATCATAATCACAATTTCACATGAATATTCTATCATAGTCACACAATACACACATATTAGAATATTCCAAAATAACACATGCAAAATATATAACATAATATATACAGTCCTCCCATCGCAGATTGCATCACTCTGCCCAAAAAGTGCACGCTTAACTGGTAGCCCTCATGCTGTGTCCGTGCTCAACTCCTATTCAAAGAAATTATACATTATAAACTCCATCCCGTAGAATAACCTCTCTAACATCTATATAAACCCCGGTATTATACCTTAATGCCCTCACAATTCAATTTAACCTTTAGTAATCATCCCATTCTCGAAATTAGTATACACTTTCTAAATTCCAACTTAACTACATTCAATTTACCTACTTCATAACTTCCAATATTCGGTCATCACTTAATTATCCCAACAATAACATGTTAGTCATATTCCAATCAATCCAACAATCAATTATCGCACCACTTCAACTCCATTATAATTCAGTCCTTTAGTTTGAGAACCTGACATTACCTGAACTTTGGGAATAACCTAACTCAATCATATCCTCTACCAATTAACCTCAAAAACATCCAAATTATAATTCAAAACAACTATATTAAAGTTCCATAACATCATCAGATAATTTAAAGAAACTTAGAAAATCAACCGATCCAATCAATACACTTCAACCCCTAAAATCAAGTATAATTACAACCAACATATTTCAGTTTAGAGGATACTAAATATTTCAACTCAAACTCCACCTCAAAGTCAAATGAAAGTCAACTCATCACCTATTTCAACCTCCAAAATCGCCTGTCATAACCTCCTAATCATGTAATATATTCAGACGATCCATATGCATCATTTTGAAGTCCCAAAATCATCAATGCATCAATAAAAATCCCATAAAAGTCAACTCTTCAAAACTCTAAGAAATATTCCCAAAAGATTTGATCTTTTCACCTAAATATGATGAGGATATATAGCAAATCCATCACTTTGTCCTGAGTTTGAGCAACAATCACTAGAAACGAAGAAAATTTCTATAAAGTGAAGAGACTATCTCGCCAAGGTGGGGAAGAAAGAGGAGAAATGGTTTTTATTAATGTCATTGTATATGGGTAAGATATTTAAGGACCGTCATTCTATTTGGTTTCAAAGACTTTCTCCACCACTGTAATTTTAATTTCACCCCCCAAATATCTGTTCTAGAAACTTTATATACTATCAACATAATATTGGTAAAGAACGTTTCCATTTGAATTTGAAAAAGGCCGGAAGAAATTTAATGGGTAGCTTTTTCCTTCTTTAAAAAGTGAAAGATTTATATAGCATCAAATGTCCTACTTTTAGGCTTTTCAGAGTGTTAAAGAAAACTCAATTTTAATTTTTGTTTTAGTTGACTTGACAGAGGAGGAGTTCAGAATCTTCTCACTTTATCGCTAAAATAGTGTTAAGGATAGAATATTCTGTACTATTCACAAAATGAAGATCTGAAACCGCTTTCCTAGCCACATTATAGTCGAATTTAGGATTTTAACCATCGAAATCATTTTTCCTATAGTTCCAATTTTAAATCCCGAATGTTTCCTTCATGTTTCACTCTTAAACCCGTGAAATTATGGAATATAACATTAGTCTCAATATTATTTATGTGTGACCCTTAGACGGATCGACATTAGCAATATATTAGATGTCATTAACTGATTATCATCTTAATATATAGATTATGAGCGCATCTTAAAGTGTGCTCATCATAACCCTAATGTGTATGCCGGTAAACTCTTGCCTGTTCTAACAATTAGCATTGAATTTATAATCTTGAATGTGGCAACCAATTAATCAAATTATTCAATGGGCATTTATGAGATCTAATATTTTCTTGCCTAAATACTTTCATCATTCTTGGACGGTTTATATCTAGTATCAACGATTCCTTCGATACGATTTCCAAAGAATCAAACTTTGGTAAGATATGTGTCACCAAACTCATGCACCAAGTAGCTTGTCTTGGTAATAGACAAGCACGTATAACCTGCTCATAGTCGGGTAAGGCACTAAATCACCAAACTCGTGCACCCGCAGCTTGTCTCGAAATCTGGTATATTGATATTTATAATTATGCTTATTTATAATAATCGTTGTAACAATTATCAATAGATTTAGCGAAATGAGATTACTCCAAACTATGTGTTCAATAATTGTGGACTTAATTTACTAAATAGGAACTCATGATAAATATCGTAGGTTATGCCAGATTTACAGATTATACCAAGTAGTACACACACAATAATTATATTATTATACAACCACATATCCGAGTGATGGAAAATACTATGATATATGAGTATAAATACAAACCATAATTCCAGATCTAAAAGTGCTTACTACATTATTACAAATACATAATTACAATATATAACAGAGTAATTATGGAAATCAACGAGAATCATCTCTTTATTGTGCCCACAAGGACAATTGTATCAATTCATTTACCGGGTTGGTTAATGATTATCGAACTTAGTGTTCTTAGTACACAGTGGGTCTCATGATACTTAAGGGGTTAAGAGCGACATAGATTCACCACACCGTTATAAATAATAGTAATTTGGCCCAATTATTATTATTATACAACTTACTATTATCCGAGCTTCCAGAAGGTCAATACACATACAATGATAATTAATATTTCATGAATGAAATTAACGAGATTTGTATATTGGAGAAATGTATTTCTCAATATTTATATATTTGCTCTGGAACATATATGTCATGAAGATCAATTCCTGGGTTAAACTTGCAGTTTAATCAATTAAGAATCAGATCATTGAATAACTTGATAAGCTATTCGATAGTGACTCGCATTTTGAATGACTTGTTAAGTTAATTAAATAGTAGCCACTCACTAGTAACTCATTATTTGTCTAGAAGTTCATAATACTATTAACGAGTTAAACTGGCTTCTTAACGAAGCCGCTAACGAGTGGAATTTTGGGACTTGGTATTTAAAGAGGGATGAGGGTTTTCATGACACAAGAATCATAAAAACCTCCCACCCCTCAAGTATAGCCGCCTCCTCCTCCTCAAAATTTGGAAGATTTCTTCCAATTCACATTTCATCATAAAACTCTGGGTGAAGTTCGTTCTCCGCTCGCTTCCCTCTTGGTGCGTGCAATCTAGAGGACATCTCAACGGTGTTAAACAAGCATCGAGAGGATCTTGCAGGGGAAATCACGCCGAGGCTTTTCGTGGGAATTGGGTTCTAATCCGCTCCGTCAAATGTGTAATCTCCCGATTCATGCATTTATCATTTTCATGTTTAATAATTTACATTTATTTTGATAATTCCATTTGAATCGGTGAGTTTATCACGATAAATTCATGTCAGATTTAAATTTGAAAACCTGCTTTGTTGTATTTTATTCAGTTTGACGCGTTGCTGATAGTCGTTAGTTAATTTTGATTATTTCATGATTTATATATTCATAAATATATAATATGAAAAAATCAACCCATTTTAATATATATGTCATATGGTCGAATCATCACTTCAAGGTATTGATTTTGATGATTTGTTTATTTAATTGTTTCATAGAAATGAAAGGGATTAAAAATCGATTAATTTGCATTTTTAATTTGAGGTGTAATCATTTTCGATGAAGAACAGGTTTAGGGAAATTAAAACTGCAGTGTTCTTGACCCTTTGAGGTTCATGCTAATTTTTTCTAATTTTTGAATTTTTAAGTACTCCAAATTTTTTTTTTGAATTTCTCGGATTGCTGGGGTTTAATCGAAAGCATGCAACTGAACGAAGTACTGAT
>JADFUC010001612.1:0-35512 GCA_019722365.1 Lithospermum erythrorhizon | reverse complement strand
CTCAGTATGTACTTCGTTCAGTTACGTATTGCTAAGCAACAAGGGCGCAGAAATGGAAGAGAAAAAATTTTGTTTTGTTAACCGATAGGGGTATCTCAAAGCTGAAACTTCTTTAATTTTATTTTTGTGCTAAAATGAAGTGATAAGGATGAGAATAGCTTACCCAATACTTAAGTCTTGGAGTTGCGGGGTTTTGTACTTGAAATATCAGCCGAATAGGGTTATCTTGCGATCTAACTTAACTTTCGGAATTATCTGACTATACTACTAAATTATAATGTAATTCGGCTCAAATAAATTTTCACAATTAATAATATTATCAAAATTAACCGGAGGCAGGTTATTACACTAATTCTTCGAGGCTTAGCCTCGCACGATGTGTTCGAAATGGCATATGCGAGGTCTAAATCGTTATCAGGGTGGTCAGGCTTGTGCTGGAAGCTTATCCACTTATCGTGTCCCAGATCATCTTCAACAACAAATTGGAATATCATTTGAAATGAGTATTAACATTGTTTGATGGATCGAAGCAGGCGGCGGTTATTCTTTCTTCTTGAAAGATATCTTCGGTATTTAAACTAAGACATCGGCGTTTTGCGCCTGAGTCTAATCAACTGGGCTTCTAGCATTTGTCTTCATTGCAACACACCCTTTATTTATGCTCTCTACCATTGCGACATGCTTGCCAAAAGATAGTATATACTTATTGTACACTATGATGCTAGGATAAAGGGTAAATCTGTAGAGGCTCTGCTCTTGTGTTTGATTTAGACCGACCTCCCGTTCCTCGAATGTATTTGCATCCTGCTTGTCGAACCAATAACCCACTTGAAGAATTACAACTTTATCACGTATCTGGCAATGCGACAATTCCCAAATCTCTTTTATGACCCCCAAATAATCAACGTGGTCATCACCGTGTGCTTGAGGGAACCTTTAACGAAACTCGCTATTGTAAGTGCTTTCTTGTTACGATCGCACTCTAATGTCAGTATCACCATTGACGTAATAGCCCTTGTACCGTTTAATTTCAGTAGTCGGACCACTTGCAAGTGTCTTGAGGTGTGCAAGCGTCTCCATATTATTCTGTATATAGTTGTGAAACCATTTACTGAAATTTAGGCTCACGTCGTGATTTATTTGTTCCTCCGTCAAATGAGGCTGCAACTCTTCAATCAAATCATGGTATCTGGGATATATAAGTTATTTGTTTAGTTAACTATTATAATAATATACAAATTCATTTTGATTAGACATTAAATATACACTTCTTGAATGTATTTATGTACTTGGTATTACACAAAATATACATTTTGAGCTATGTCGTGTGTGTGTTCGCGGGTCATAAAATGTAGATGTTTCATTTCAAGCGTGCCTCGCCTAGATAACGAAACAACGGCAAAGTAGATGCGTCTTAGTTTTCATTTGGTACATCGAGCCTTGTGGGGCGATTTAAGTCGGTTTCGATTCAGCTACCAGTACATTCAACAAAAATTTGGAAACCTCTTTATTCTGCCTGTATGTGACCATGTTTCACGTGCCTTTTGTCTTACCATTTTCTTCAATCCCCCCAAGAATCTACAAACATGTACACGGTTAGTTAAATAATTAGATAGATAAACCAGCAATCAACATATATTAATAAAAGTCAAAAACTCATGACTGACGGGTACATCCGTCCCCATCTTTGCGGGACCTCCGTTCAGTGACTACCATAAAGGCAAATGTTGGTAGGTGCTCCGTCATCAAAAAAGAATGTTGGTGGGAATATTGTCTCCATCTTGCAAATTATCTGACAATATTACGTGAGAGCTCCTCCACGCGTTCCGCGTACCAAGTTGTTGATGAAATGTCGCGAAAAGAAAAAACACACTTTATTACGGTTTCCGCATCGTCGGGCCGAGGACACGGCGAAGTCCCTCTGAGGATAATTTAACACGCACAATAACTCGCACATCGTGACTTTTTAGTCATTTGAAGTTCACATTTCGGCGCATCTCGAAATGTTTGAAGTGTATCCGTCAGGCATTTGGGCTTGCTAACGGCTCTAAACTCTTTTTGTTGTGTTGTGGTTAGTGTATACAAAAGCCTTTGGTTTTAGCTTTCACTCCCCCACGAATCTCGTACATATGTAATTGGGGTGAAGTGAACAATGATTCGAGTCCAATCTTTTGTTTATTGTCTTTTCGTTTTCTGGAACATCTCCACTACGATTAATATCCGTTTACTGTATTTGTTATTTTACTCTATATGCATAAAAGTCCATGTTGTGTAGGATTTTTGTTTGTAGACCAATAGCACAAATCTGAGAATATACTCCTCTTGCAGTTGTGCACAACATTATATACCCTAGAGTCGTAGTGTTCCGTATGCGCCTTGAACCATCGAATCCAATAGACTCCAGTTATATGCCTCCATCGATTAAGTCGCTCGTTGCGGACAAGTTAAATCCCTTGACAAGCGCTTCTTTAATAGGATGTCCGACAACAAGAAAAGGACGGTGACAATCAAACCATGAAATTTCTGATGACCCTCTCGTGATCAGCTTTAGTATGCTCCATATAATACGGACAAGCTAATCACCATGTGTGCTCGACCTAACATGCATGAGGAAAATCATGTAAAGTCATGAGGCACTTGTTGATGCTCCTAATTCACATAGAATGTGACACGGTAAACACAACTCCTTCGCTCATCAGCAAAGAGATTAGGAGAAAAACATCTATATCTCTCCACGAATTTTTAGGTCAGTATAATCAAGGATAGAAACGAATCTGTTTCTTTCCATTTTACAATCCGAGGTGAAGTAAATTATTTTTAGAATGTCCATGTGTAGAGAATATCAGCGTCAAACTTTGCCAAAAGTGCAAAACCATCGAATACAAACCGATGCGAACATTTCTCGGCTGCTCGAAAATACGGATATGTTAAATGAAAATGTTCCATGACTGCTCCCGTCCTCGGTCGTCATCCACCCGTCATCTGTCCAGGTCCACGATAGTTGCCATATCATATCTTTAACGTGTCTCCTTGACATGAACAATCGTTGTAGCCGAGGGCTATTGGCATATATATCAAAACTTTACTGCAATCGAACTTCGTTGTTTCCTCTCTTACGTTCTCGTACCTACTCTCCACAAAACCCGTAGCGCCTCAATTGTTCATCCTCTTTGTAAAACAACATACAATTATTCACACATGCATGAATTTTTTGTTTTGAGCAGAACAAAGACTGTCGTTAATTTTTTTGCCTCATAGAAATCATTTGGAATGTTCTGCTCACTTATTAGAGACGGCGGCGCGATTGAAAATCTGCTGGAAATATTGTTGTGATATTTCGACTCCGACTTTTAGACTAACCAAGCGTATTTGTCATTGAGAACTTAGTAAGTGTTGCAACCATCATGGCTTATTTGACCTCCATCCAATCATAATATGTTCACCATTTGTATTTGGATCTTCTCCCAATCCGTCGTGTTAAGTTAGAGCACCTCAAGCATCTTAAGCCATATGCATATATTGGTTCCCCTCAAATCCAACATTAGAAGATGTTACGCTGTAGTAAACATGGTGAGGAATGATAATCTACTTGTGGTACTCTGAAATATAATATCTTTCCACAAAGCCATTAAACATCAAATAAATCTCCACTTGACTAATATCATACATTTTGCCGTTTCTAAACTTCTTGCAGGTTATCTTATTATTCCACCTAATCCATGTGACAAAGCATGATTTTACACCCAACCTCAATTACTAAACCTTGTAGATATGTAGGATTGAGATAAACATCAGGGGACATGCGTTATACGTCAAACGATCTTCAAACATTTTCCTAAATATATTGAAAATAAATAATTGGACATAATTGTACACATAATTGAATAAATGAAAAATAATTGAAAATAAATAATTGAGACATAATTGGACATTATTGTACATAATTGAATAAATGAAAAATTGAACATAAATAATTGGACATAATTGTACATAAATAGTGTACTTAACCTAGATTTTGAATAAAATGAATTAAATGAAAAAAATAAATAATTGGACATAATTGTATATAATTGAATATAAAAATATCAAAACATACATTGGATTCGGAGTTGACGGAGGAAAATGAGTGAGGAAGTTTTATTGGAGTGCGATTCTTGGTTTTTATTAGATTACGTTCTTGATCGACTATTTTATATATATGACATGGCGTCGGTCACGTGTCGGTATCCTTACGACACGTACCGGCATGTAGTATTGACTTATCCCAAACCCTCGATACCCATTTTTGTCATTTTTTATATTAATCTAATTATTCGATGCTTATAATAAATATTTTTTATTGGAAATTAGTTATATGTTTGTAACAACCGCTCGTTGAAAAAAAAAATTAAATTTTTCGGTCGGCGGTGGGACCCGGTGATAGTATAAATAATTTTGATAATATTATTTTGTGATTATTTGAGCCGAATTACATTTATAATTTAGTAGTAGTAACCGGGGACAATTCGAGTTAAGTTAGATCGTTAAGTCGTTCGATAACTCGATTCGGCATTATTGGTGATTTTGGAGAAGCACGAACTCTATGCGATTTTTTCGTGACTTAAGGGCTAAAGTTATCACTTCATCCTTATCAAACCAAAACCTGAAAAAATATCTTTCTCCTCGTCATTCTCTTGAAGTTAAGGTAAGTTCAAATCTTTTGGGATATTTCTTGGGTTTTGACATAGTTGACTTTAGTTGACTTTTGCATAATTCAATTTTTATGATGGATCTTAGTTTGTTATGGATGCTCACGATGTATATAAGTGATGAATTCATGATTTAGAGGTCGTTTGAGGATGTTACATGGTCAGGAGTTGACTTTTCTAGGTTCGGGTGACTTTTAGTGATATTTTTTAGGTTGAAAAAGTGTTAATTCCAAGTTGAGTTGTAATTGATATTTTAGGTATAGAGTTGTTAATTAAAGGTTTCTTGATTAACTAGAATGACTTATAAGTTGATTTGTAATGATAAAGTAATAAAGATGGAATTTTAGCGAGGATCGATTTGGGTTGTGTCCGATGGGATTATAATTCGATAGTTTACCCGTCATGTTAGACCGTTTAGAAATCGTTCCGATTAGAGTTGGTAATGTTTTATTCTAGAGCGATAATTCTTGTGAGTTCACAGTATACTACGGGTGTTTTAGGCCTTGGCGAGGAAGGGCACGTTCCGTGATCGCGTTAACCGTGAGGACTTTGTGATAGCTAGTAGGGTGAGTACTTATCTCGCAGATTGTTACTACGTGCCCAGCACTTTAAATTGTGTGAATATGTTATTGTGAATACTGATTATATGCGAATGATATACATGTAATTGTTTGTATGATTATGTGTGATTCGTTTGTGTGAGCCATGATGATTATGTGATTATAATGCGTGGCGTTGAAGATTGTTTGAAGTGTAATAGCTTGAACTCCCAACTTATATTCGATTTATGTGGCCTTGTAAACCTTGTTGACATTCTGTGGCCTTGTAGGCACTTATGTATTCTGTGGCCTTGTGGCGTGTGTTTTGACTTACGATTGTGAGATGTTAGGCAGATATTGTTTAGGAGTAGAGTAGATAGTTCGTGAGAGGTGATGGTTAGAGTTATGTATGAGTTGAGGTGACTTGAGTATTAGGATATGACCTAAATTGGGATGGTCATGGGTTAGGTGGCTCTTTAAGGCGTGGTTATCGACTTCTTGGTATAAGAGCTAACTTGTCGACTTTATACCTCGGTATAGGCGTTGTTTATAAATACTTGAGGTATAAGGCGTTGTTGCTCCGACTTCACTTCGGTATAAGAGCGTTGTTTATCGACTTTATACTTAAGTATAAGAGCAGTTATCGAACTTATACTTAGGTGGCGTTGTTAATTATCGACTTTTATACTTGATGCCAAGCGTTAACTATGACTTTATACCTCGGTATAGGCACGTTGTTTATCAAACTTTATATACTTCGGTATAAGGCGTTGTTTATCGGCTTATCGCCGGTATAAGGCGTTGTTTATCATTTTATCTTGGTATAAGAGCCTTGGTTATCGAACTTTTATACTTCGGTATTAAGGCGTTGGTTATGTTTGCCGGTATAAAGCATTATAGATTAATGAGGTTGAGCTTATGTGCATCGAAGTTAGAATCGGATGGTATCTAGTTGATGAAGTGATTGATATTTAGAGTATAGTTTTGTTAAAGGTCTATGTTGTAATTTCATGTGTTTGGTGTGATTTTTATTCGGTGGGTTGTATTCCATTATTGAGATCACATATTCTATAGTATGCCGTGTGATGTATGAAATTTTTCTTTGTAAGCCTTAAATATTCTTTCGTGATGCCGGTTATATATCTATATATATATGCGTATCGACTCCTATATTAATTTGTTGTGTCGTGATGGTTTGGATTTCACCCAGGTCCCAAGTTTCACTAAGCCGTGGCTTATACTCGCTTTCGTTTTGGGCGAATTTCATTTTGTGCGGGTGTGAGCCGGCTAGTTGAGCAGGCTGGAGAGTTGTTTAAATTAGCTAGGTGAGCGTCAATTGGCGAGAGGATCCTCATGATCTGATTTTGATGTGTTGTCAAGCTGTTTTGTGTTATCTTCATTTTCAAACTTTGGCCTTGTCGGCAATTGTCATTTTGTATTATGAATACAGTACTTACTCTTTTGTAGCCTTGCCGGGATTACTGTTTATTTGGGAGATGTTGTATATATATGGGTTGGTTGTTTAGATATCACGATGGATTGTAAATTTCTTAGTTATTTGGAAATATTATATGTAATCATATTTTTGAAGGAAAGCTTGATATGATATTAGTGAGTAAGTCTGTCTCGATTTTGAGTGATTACGAATTATTTCGGATTATAATGACTCTACTTCAGGCGGCCGACTTTGGCGGGAGTCGTTCTGATATTAAATAGTATAGATATTTATAAATATAAAATATTATAAAATATTCACGCCGATAATACTCATGCGGTATATAATGTGTATAAGCGTCGAGTTATCTTCACTCTGATCGTGTACGAATCTTTACAAATATTTTATATTATAATTTTTAATAATATATCTAATGATTATTGTACATAATAATTTATTGATTACTTAAAAATACATTAAAAATCCTGAAATGAATTTCTATGTTTAAATACCCGACGCGTACGACACGGGCCGACACACCTTTAACCTACCGACACTCCCCAAACCGCCCTCGATGCCGTTTTGTTATTTTTTTATATTAATCTAATTATTCAGCATTATAATAAATATATTTTATTGGAAATTAGTTATATGTTAAGTAGTATAGATATTATAAATATAAAATATTATAAAATATTCACGTCGATAATACTCGTGCGGTATATGATGTGTATAAATAGTCGAGTTATACTTCACTCTACGGTCGTGTACCGAATCTTTACAAATATTTTATATTATAATTTTTAATAATATATCTAATGATTATTGTACATAATAATTTATTATTGGATTAACTTTAAAAATACATTAAAGAAGAAAGAATTTTAAATTTAAATACCGACACCATAACGACACTTTAACTCTACGGGCACGCTTTAATATATTTCACGTAACCGACACCGACACGTAAGCGGCGCGATGCGTAGGGTAGACCACAAAATATCGGATGTTTTTATACAAAATGTATAATACAAATAATATCATAAAACCAACACCGTCATATCATCAAACAATCAATAACATGAACTATAGCATCAAACTATAAACACAAATCAAACCATAAAAGCAACAAAAATATCCATAAGCCTAAATAAAAATATTCATTATCCAAGCAAGCATAAACCTAAATAAAATATTCATACATAAACATCATCAAATATCCATCTAAAATTTGGTAGAGTTAGGTGACTAGTGCTTGGGGGTGCAGATGAAAGGCGGGATGGGGAGGATGAGGGTGTTGCTCCTCTGGAGTCGGGAAGATAAATTGTGGTATGGGGGTAGATGCAATTTGGATAGAGTACCTTTCTGCAGGTACCATCTGTTGAGCAGACAATAGTCTGCATGACTCTGAGACGGGGACGGGACTCTGAAATCAGTACACTGTTGCACCTCCCACTCAAGCACAGACATGGCCATAACTTAGGCCACGATTCTTGAGACGCGATCTCTTCTAGCCTCGACTGCGGAGCCTCGAGGCCTGTTCCTGCGCCTCCGACTCCGACAACCGGCTACACATCCTCGAGGCAGAGCGCCGATGGACCAACATTCATAACATCTCGATTCTTTGAGGTATAACCGGCTCAACATCCGGCCTTTCCCCGATCACATACTATTTATTTGGGAGATACTGCATCCTTAACCTTGCGAACCTCTAATATAGATCTAAATCCGGCCCGTACTTCTCATTGAACAATACCGCGTGCTGCTCATCTGCAAGTTATAGAAACACATAAGAATGAAATATAAATAACGTATAAGAAAATTGAAACTTACAAGAATGAAATTTAATTTAACGTATAAAGAATTGAAACTTAAAAGTAGTCTGTGATCTTGGGTTGTAGAATTCCCCGTCGATTCGTCACCTGTCGCCACCCCCTCCTTCTTCTTGTTAAGACCCAGAGCGAATATTCAGCAACGAAAGGGCTTTCAGTCCTCACCACCTAAAACACAATTAAAATACGTAGTTAATAACTTACAAGAATGAAAATTCAAATTTAATAGTAAAAATCCAAACTTACCTGCATCATTGACCCTAAGCGAAGGCCACCTTTACTCCCGAGGAATGCCGAAAAGAGCCCCATCGGCCCGCCCGGCGGAGTCATGCGGTTACATGCGCTCTTGGGGACTCGCCCGCTGCTCGTCCTGAGACATTAGGTGACGCCAACTTCTCCCATGACTAGGTCTGGATCAATCGAGGAACACGGAGTCCCAAGGGAGAAATCTTAGGATCGTCTACATCCCCGCTCTGGCCATTCTTCTTCCATTCATTAGATCATGCCACTTCTTCTTGTTGATTCCCCCGGAGAGCTGCAGCATATGAAATGCTCCCTCCTTGAATCTCATATCGATCATGAAATAAATATAAAATTAAGTTAGTCTAGTTTCACAATTCGAAAAGTACAAAACTTTTATAACACCATACTTACCAAAAAAGCTTCCCATATACCATCCTTAACGCTTTGGTCCACATCACCATAGAGTGGCCACAGGTCTTCAACCCTCTTCTTTATTTCGCGGATATCGGCAGCGTGCTGCGAGATATCGTCGAGAGTCCGGTAAAGGTAGTACTATGTTGAGGCATGGGCCCGATATTTAAAATTTCCGATCCTGAGTCGGATAGGTAGGCCTCTTGAGCCGTCCACTCTCGTGTTCTCCGTCGTAACCCAGCTAGCCGACCTACTCTTACGCCACGAGGAGCCATGAAAACTTGCATTTCAAATTCAAAATTCCATCAAAATTAAAAAACATCATTGGCTGATTCAATTCAAATCAAATCGATTCGATCTAAATCAAACTTCGATTCACTCGAAATATAATTGAACTCAATTCGATCTAATTCAAACAACATTCAAACTCAAATCTAATTCAAACTCAATTCGATCTAATTCAGACTCAATTCAAACTCAAAACTAATTCAAACCCAATTCGATCTAATTGAACATTCAACGAAATCTAATTCGAACTCAATTCGATCTAATTCGAGACTCAATTCAAACTCAAATCTAATTGAGCAATTCGATCTAATTGAGCAACATTCCAAACTCGTCTAATTCCAAACTCAAATTCAAACTAATTCTTTATCAATTCAAACTCAATTAATTCAAATTCAATTAGATTTAATGTAATTCAAAACTCAAATATAATTCAAATCAAATCAAATTCAAACTTCAGTAATTCGATTATCCAATTCCGCTCAATTAAATAAATTCAGATTCAAGATCAGTTCATTCTAAATCAAACTCAAATCTAATCTAATTCAAAACTCAATCCAATTCAATTAAATGACAACAATTGATTACCTAATTCAATCAATTAAAACAACCAAATATTCCCAATTCAATCCCCAACTAATAAAAGCTGAATTAAAAATGAATTAAACTTATAACTATACAAATTAACAAATTAAAGCGAATAAATCCAAAATAAAAAAATTATTAAAGAATGAATTAAATTTATAATTAATAGAATTAAACGAAGTATACAATAACTAATTAAATACAATTAATAAAAAAACCAAAATAAAAAGAAATTAAATCATAATTAAACATATAATAACAAACAATTAAACATACAAGTAATTATAAAAACAAACAAATTAAAACAAACCAAAAAATGAAAAAAAACGAACCTTTTTTATTGGTGGGGCGAATTAATAGGGTGGTGGGGCGGTGGTGTCCGGTGTGGTGGCGTCGATCGGTGTTGGGGGAAATTCGGTGGGGTGGGGGTAATTAAGTGTGTAAAAAAATTAGGTTTTTTTTGTTTATGAAGCGGAAGGGGAGTCGGGTTTGGTGTGCGTAAATACATTAATTTTCAATTTTTTTAATTAAAGGCGTAAATCGTTACCCAGCGCCCACCCATTTCCCGACACCGCGCTGCTGGTGTCGGCGTTTCACGGCGCCATAGGTACATTTTCTAGTAGTGTAATTTCAATGAACATGAACTGAGGATGATTACACTATCTCGGGGTTAACGATTTTGTTGAGGGACAAATGAGATGAACCTGGATTAAGGAATAATTTGATATTATTAACTACTTTGTGTTTGAATAAATTATGACGAACTTGAATAATCATTTATGTTTGTACTATGTGTGATGTCGGTTTGTGATGTTTGTTTTTATATCTATAAAATAATAAAGTTGATTATATGTTGTCTTTGATTTACTCTCTCTTTTGAGTCTTATATAATAGTGCCTGTTTCTAAGAAGGTCTAGCATGAAACGTCTTTGGAGACATTTGCATCGGTTAATGCCAACAACCCACACAATCCTCGGGGAGGGTATATTTCTTAACATAAATTCTACAAAGTACTAGTAATAAGCTAATTTAGTCTGCAGGGGTGATTGAAGGAATAGGTAATGCCGTATTCATGTGCAATGGAACAAAATTGTATCATTAATGATGCTTTGTATTCTCAAAGTAAAAAAAGCGTGTTGAGTTTTAATGACATATATATCATCTAGTATATCTTGAAACGATAGCGAAGGTAATATGTGAAGGAAAAACTATGTAAGCTTTGTTCATAAAAACATAATAAAAAGCATCTGGGGATCATTTAAATGTATATATAATCGAATTACAAAAAATATACACCTTTAGCACATACACACACATATATATATATATATATATATATATATATATATATATATATATATACTATACCATATATATATATATATTCACTGACTAGTCTTTCCTGAAAGCCTCCTTTGAACTTCTAGCAATTATCACTGAGGACGGTATAACGGCCGCCCAGTGAGCCCCCACGAGGTCGGGACCGTCGTCAACTTTGAATAAATTCTGATCGCAGCGATGGGCAACTGATAAAGAAAATGACTTCGTTTAGCGATAAAATAATACAATAAATGAATTGAACTAACCAACGACAATTGAAAATAATAATATAAATACAACATCAAACAATGGGTTTACAGCTTCGAGACAACAATAATTGTGCGATGCGACAAAAACTCCAAGAAAGATAAAAAGTATTTGTTGGTCTTCCAAACCACCATGTGCCTCTGCGGGTGCGACTACTTTCGATCAAAGTATCTCGGTCATCCATGACAACCTAGGCATAAGCGCCGCCCCGCAGGAAATAGGGAGTCGGCTAAAAAGCAGTGAATACAAATATTATAGAAGTTAACCTACCCTTAAATACAAACAAGGATAAATCAGAAGATACTTACCTGTTTAAAGACTATATACTTCAAGTTATATTTTATATGCTAACAAAACCACAATATAAATCTTTCCTTAATGGCTTTCCAACTAACACGATAACCCATCCGTCAATAACTTGCTCATAGTACCCCAATAATCACGAAAGTTATCTTTCTACTGTTAGGCATCTTTTCTGAAGTATAGCTAATTCTGGAATCTCTTTATACCACTCGAACATACCACAACTCAAACATAAGACATCTCATAACTCAAGCATACACAACTCAGCCACTTGTTTTGGGCTGCGCCAAGTGCTGCTCCCCGATTATAGTCATACACCTCCCTGCGGCTTATCCCAAATGTTTATTATAAGAACCTCGAATCGTATCATTTTCTTAATACAACTAAGCGACGTATACCTTAACTTCCAGAGATAACTTAAATGCGGGATTATCTCCACCAAATTCTTTATTTAGTTTACGGAACTTATTCACCTTAATGGTATCTTTATCTTGAATTTAGATCATAACTTATATACTTACTTAGCGTTTGAATCCAGCTTTCCACTTGTATATAAAAATATCATCAACATCGTCTATAGATTAGTATGAGCGTTGGTTTATAATTTTTGCCACCTAATGCCCTCATTCAAAAATTATCTCAACCAATAACCAACTCCTTTTCATCCTTAAATGATACTCTTGATTAAATACGACCTAGGATTCACAAGAAAAATCGGATCATATTGTCAATAATCAGCAGAAACCTAATTGAGCATAATTTCATCAGGAAGCATCTAAATATCAACTATGTCTGGTCGTCACGCAGCCCATCTCTCGTATGCCATGAAATATCTGGCACTTGTCATGGCATTATCTGTCAGATGCACTACGGAATAGATGAAATGGCTAATAACCAGCTGCGCTTATGCCGTAGTATAAGGCCAACATCAGCACCAATGCCCATAGCAAAGTGATATCGCCTACCGAAGTATAAGGCCAGCATCAATGATGCTTTCATGGTGACAATAGATTTGTTGCCTTATGCGGTATAAGGTAGCGTCAACATTTTGCATAGCAAAGTGACAATGAACTCCCAGGCTGCACATATATGCCGAGTATAAGGCCAATCGCGTCTCATATCACTTGCAAGGAAGAGAGTCACTAACCACAATCATCGACATGAGATTCGAATCGATACTGGAAGTCACCTCAAAGTCACGCATAACTCCAACTGGCGGCCTCTCGAACCGGCTACTACACCCCCCGAACAATATCCCACAATGGCCTTGACTAAAACGCTTCTACAATCATAAATCCAATCACCGTCGCCCGGCCAGGCCAAAAATACCAAAAGTGCGAAATGAGGCCGCAGAAGCTCTAGCCGGTCATGAGGCCACGAGAAATACAATAGTGCGAACAAGGCCACGAAATACAACGATTGTCGACAAAGCCATAGAACACAAGAACATAAGTTTGGTTAGGGAGTTTAAGCTCGTACTTACCTCAAGCAATCTTGGCGCCCGTAATACAATCGCGTAATCATAACGTGGCTCCGCAGCGATTGAATCACACATAATAATTCAACAATTGCATTATACCCGTTCTCACGTAATCATACCCACAATTATCTCATAATATAAATTATAATCACTTTCAGTACACATGTCAAAATAGTTCCATGACAAAACCACGGGCAAAGTATAGAACATAATATATATGAAGGGTTCCATCGTGAGATTTGTACTTTCGCCTTGATTGCATGATATGCGGCGATCGATCTATTGACCGGTTGCCTTTTCCACATTCAAAATCTCATGACACCGAAATAAAATTACTGCCCATAATATACAACTAGTAATATAACATTCTCACCCATATATATCGTCGTATTTATACTCCTGAAATAAGCAGCTGGAAAATCCCATTATAACCTTATTCCAACTTAAGTCATAGCTTTCCATTTAAATTATCAAATTCCTTTACTAGTTCAAAAGCACAACGTTCGATATTAACAACTAATGTCATTAACCATCTTTTGGCTTCAGGCCCGATTTAACTACTCAACTTACAAAACTCATTTTATCAGGAACATTCTCTGTCGCTTTAAAATCACAACTTACACCGAAAGCGACCTAATAAAGTCAAAGTACTGCTATACCATAATAAAATCATTTAGAAAAGTCAACAAAAGTCAACTATAATCCTCGACAATTTCAGCCCTCACTGCATCGATTATTATCACCTCTTGCCTCTGATTATTTAAGCACAGATGTCGATTCTATAACATTATAAATGTCAAAGCTCAGAGTCAACTCAAAATAACTTTCATAGCATCCTCAAAGTCAAGAAATACTCCAAAATATTCGAACTTTCTTGCCTTAATAGAGGATATTTAGGCTTCTAGAAATTTTAGGACAGCTTCATAAGATGAGGAAGAGAATGGAAGAATTTTTTAAAAGAAAGGAACAATAGGGGGAGGGTTCGGCCTTCTCTTAGAAAAAAGAAGAAGAGGATGATGATGGGTAAGCTTATGGATAAAGATGAAATAGTCACACGGGGAGTCCGTTAAAATATCCTCAAGAATGGTGCAGAAGCTCTCGTTCGGTTTTAGGTTTAGTTTCTTGTCTCGGTTTAACAACACTTAGCTTTCATATCGTTAACTTAACCCCAAATAATATTACAATAATGCTCATACGAGCAGGAAATTCTAAGTACCGAAATGTACTACCAACCGACCGTTCGTTGTATTTTGACTATTCACTTGAAATTTTTTTTTCCTAGAAATACTCCACCGAGCAACTAGTATAATATTACGATATGTAGATGGAGCAGGTTATTCTGATTGATGCCTCCAATTAGTTTCACACAAGGGTGAATGGCTTAAGTTTTACTAGAACCTTAAGAACAATTGGAGAACAAAATCAAGCCAATAGGCTTGATGTTTGGTCGGCTATGGAGGAGGGAGGGGGCGTGTGAAATGGAGGTGGGAAAAAGATGATTAGGTTTTCATCTTTTTTTCTTCCTTTATATAATGCGCCCTCTTTAACCGAATAACTTGACTGCCGTTAACAACAAATACAACTAGATTGAAAACCACTAACTTCAATTAAATGCTAACGTTTAAGTAACTAACAATTCACTAATGAGCTCCATTAGTCAAACGTTAATTAATCTGTGTTAAATGAAACTTTGGTTTTAGTCAATTTATACTCTCGATTGAGTATCTCGTTGATTTCAATCAACTCTCAATTTAACAATCACGATGTAATTTCATTCATGAAATAAAACTCAACGTCACTGTATGTGTGTTACCTTCTAGGCTCAGATAATAGCGGTCGTATAATAATATAATTGACCATTATTATTATAACTATTATATATAAGGATGCAGCAATGCGGCATAATCGATATTATCATGAGAACGACTAGTAAATTAAAATGTATTGAACATTTAGTTTAGGTAATCTCATTAGCAAAGCCATTAAATGAATTGTTACAACAATTATCGCAGCAGGGCATAATTATAGAAATCAATATACGCGATTTCGACAATATGAAATACATCGTATTACTTCTAGTGTTTTGGAAAGAAGAAAATATTGGAGAAACTGCAAAATTACATACGGATTACATTACAATTATATTCATGAAATTGAATATAATTTGGTAATAAAAAAGAATTCCAAAAGCTGTGTCGTGGTAGGCGTGATCATTTAGGTCATCCTAGTTCCTTGATGATGAAAAATAATTAGTACACATGACCATCCTTTGAAAAGTTTAAAAATTAATAACAAAACATGTGAAATGTTCTAGGAAAATTAATAACTAGGCATACACCATGCAAAATTTCATACGAAAATCACGTATTTCTTGAAAGAATTGAGTGATATATGTGGGCTATCAATGTAGCCGACCATTCAAGTATTTTATGGTATTAATTGATGCACTGCATCTAGTAGATAGTCGCGTGTTTGTTTATTGTCGAGTGGGTGATACTTGACATAATTCTTGCTCAAATAATCAAACTAAGAGCACAATTTCGATTATACTATAAAAAGAAAGTTAGACTCGTAATCTTGAATTTAAATACGAAGCATTCAATAGTTATTGCGTATCATTGGAGATGTGTTTGAACATCCTGTTCTCACGTACACATACACAAATGGTTTTAGGCGAATCATCAATTAAAAGCGCCGGTATATTGCTAGACCATTGATAATGAAACAAAATTACCGGTTAGTGTGAGGGTCATGCAATTTTATGTTAATTAATACATTTAAAAGACTGATGTTAATAAAACATACTCCATATCCAAACTGCTTGATTGATCGAAGCTAGATATTTAAGATTTAAAATTTTTTGGATATGGGTTTATGTACCCAGTATGGTTCCATCCGCAAAGAACAAAAGATGGGACCTCAAAGGAGATTGGGTATATATATAAGGTATGAGCATACATTGATAGATGTCTTGGTATACTTAAAGATGAAAGTCTCTCACATGTTAAATTATTTTAAAATATACGCCATGAAATCTAATAATTATGAGTTTCATTTTGCCCTTATTTTTATCTCAAGCAGGTGCGGGGACCATCTTAGGAAAAAAAATAATATCTACAAGCATGGAAAAAGAATAGTTGAAGGAGCTAAAAATAAAAATAGTTCATGGCCATCCGCGGGTAAATAAATATAAACCTAAAACCCCAAAACCTCTATAGTTCATTCTTGTCGTTCACTACTACATCTGGTAAGTTTTGCGAAGTCTCTTTGCGCCTTCATTTTTCTCAACTACTTTCTCTTATATCTAGCGTTCTCTAAATCGAAATCTGATTTTTTTTTAATGAATTATTTTATATTTGAATTGATTATTTGTTTGTAGTATTAAAATGTTGACTAATTAATCATGACCCAATTTATTAAACCAGGTCAGGGTAAGGGTAATCGAGATGAATGTTTTAAAATATTTTTTGAATAGTTTTTAGTTTGTCGTTGAATTATAAGTGAGACTAACATTGAGCTCAAGTACCCATAATTAGAGGGTTAATGTATTTCCCTAGATTAACCTAGGAGAAACGTTTGTCCAGATCCCAAAATGAGTTTAATGAGTAGATTTACCTCGATTCATCCCAAAACAAACATACCGTAAATTGTGAAACTTGGAAACGGATGTGTGTAAACTCGAATTGCTCTTCGTTTTACAGTTTCTTTCTCTATTTTATTGCATTCGTAGTACATTATAGTGAAGAATAGAAAAAGAATAGGTTGCATTAATCGAGTTTCAAAATAGCTTACTGTAATTGAGCAAGAGCTTAGCTAACCAATTTTGTACTCTGTATTAGCTAATAGCCGGGTACAAAAGTTTTAATCGTGATAGAGATGAGAATGTTGATGATATCTTTCGATTCGGACCTCAGTTTTTTTAGCTGTTTAATCGGCATTTGAGCATAAGCTTATAAGAGCTCCTTCGAGTTATACAAAATGAAACCTCGACACTCTAAATTTCTGAATTATAGCTTTATTGACTAATCATCTGATAGTAATTTAATTTTATTATCTTAGTTTATCTAGAAGATATAGTTATGAAGCAAAATTATCATCCTGGGTGTCGGTATATGGAACGGATAAGTAGAAACTATGCTATAGCTAAATTTGGTTAGTCGAAGTGAATTGGACTTGGAGATTTTAATTTATCATGCTGGATTCTGGTATATGTAATGGATAGGTTGTTGAAATAAAACTAGCTGGAAGATTTGGTTACTCGAAGTGAACCCATCAATGCGATTGGATTGTCATTTTTCTATGTGAACTCAACTAACTTCTATCCATATGTTTATTTACATGGCTATCTCTGCTTGGAATTAGAAGCTCTCTGAGAGCGTAGATGGCAAGTCAAGCAAAGGGAGAAGATGCTCAACCAGCATCAGACAGTCAGCAAGCAGCTAGTTCTTCTACTAGTGGCTGGGGAAGGACGTTAGTAGAACAATATTCAAGAATCAAAGAGAACGCAGAAACATATCCTTATGTCTGGGGGTCGTACGTTCTTGTCTATGGTGGATTTGGGCTCTGGCTGACTTATAGGTGGAGACGGCTCCGTAACACTGAAGATAGAGTTCGAGTGCTTCAAGAGAGACTGCGGAAACTTCTCGAAGATGAAACTTCAGCTGGCACAGCTGTAGCAGATAAAGTGCCTAAAGATGCTATTAAGCCGAAGGAATGACTCATATTTTGGTACTATACTTCATGGCAATTTGATTTCACATGCTGCTTACATGAGAGAATGTAAATGGAATATGTTGCAGTGACCTATCAGATTTTGTAGAAGGTTTTACAATTCATATATTATCTATAATCCTAATGTAGGTTTTTTGAAATTGAGTTCATTTCTCTACTTTGCAACGATTAAAAACAATTATTGTGATGGAATAAAATATTGTGCACTCCTGACCCAACTCCTAATCCCCTATTTCAGGGGTGCTTTATGTTCTCATCTCTTATTTATCTTAGTACATGGGTGAGGACTTTTCTTCCATTTCGATAGCTACTATTCATATGTTGAAGAGATCCATACCCCACACGATTTACTAAAATGAAATTGAATTCTTACTTTATCTTCTTCCTGTTTATTGAAAGAATTCTTTCAATAAGAAAAAGCAAGACACTATAAGATATATTAATCAAAAACCAAAAAGGCATGCCTAAGCAATGTTCACGCTTCCCCCATTACAATATATGAATATAAACCTCATACTCATTCTAATATCCAGTGTTGCTGTTTTTAGTTTCAAAGATTGCCCTTAAAAGATGGCAACTTTGGGGCTTCCCCTCAAATTACAATAAGCAAACATGGGGGTTCAAGTGTTCAATGGTTTCTTCCTGCCTCCAACTTATGGCATATTGAAGTGACAATTCATGAAGACACCGTCTGTAGTTCTTAAGCACATCTCAGGAATCATTCTGTCCGGTTAGCAAGCAGAGCATAAACGAAGCGAGACTGGAAACATGATTGCATCCATCTTTCAAGTGACAAGAGAACCCAAGAGAAATCATTATATCCAGTGTAAGACATCAGGAATGACATAAATGACATAATGATGTGTTTAACACAAACTGACAACCTAGGTAACCTGCACAAACAGATGAATGCCGTCGAGAAACCTTCATAGTAGTATCATAAAATATATGATCAAGTGGAAACAGGATCATTTATAGCAGAACCGCCTATTATATCTCAAATATGCACCAAACTTACTCAAGATCATGAAATTACACCAACCCATGGAAATGTATCAAAAGAACTTAGCAAACCCGAGTTTCGGTCCATTTTTACACCATGGGCAAACAAATTATCCTAGACACAGTACAGCCCCAAACTATTAACTATTACTACCTCCATCCCAAAAAATTGTCTAGTTTTAATTATGATGGTTGACTTTCAAATTTTGAAGGCGAAAATTTTGGTCTATGTTTTATAATATTTGGTGAGGAATATTTCACATAGTATTCTCAATGTACTTTATTAGTAACATCATAATTTTGATTCAAATTCATGTGTTTCAGTTATTGCTATGAAGTTTGTTAATTTTGACCATTGAAAAGCAAATGGGACAATTTTTTAGGGATGGAGGGAGTACTATATAGATGCACCTACGTCAGATTCCCCATATTTTCCAACGAAAGAAAGTATCTAAGCTCCAGGCTTTCTGTTTATGAATCTTATTTCTAGACAAGTTAGTACTCACTAATGATATTTATTTTTTATTTTTTTCAGTCAATCCTATGGATTTTTGTATGAATAGACTTTATATGACAACACTGCTTATATAAAAAGAGTTACTTTTCTGTTTTAACTTTGAACATTAAAGAAATTTTAGGAGTAATTATTACCAACCAAAAGAAAGAAATAAGGATATTAAATCGATTCTGAAGTGCAAAAATACAGAACCATATAATTTGGGAAATGATGTACAGTATATGAGCAAAAGAAATTGATAATCTATAGCACAAATAACACCTTCAGTAATAACCATAATTTTCCTTCTAGACAATTAGGTGGTAGCATAGAACTGCCTCATTATATATTCACTAATTAAAAAATATTGTTAAAGCTATTAAAAAATACTGTCAAACCCTCTTTAGTGATTCAAGTCTACTAAAATCCACACTTATCAAGCTCCAAATCTACTTATTTATACAAAAAAACTATAGTCTGTCAACAATAATTCTCGGATGAAGTTAACTAATTATTTCTACAGCTTACATGGGCATTACCAAAATCTTCGAACAAAGGGAAGTGTAACGCGAATCCTTCACTTTATTCATTTCTTTATTTCCAAACCGAACCAGTTAGTTCTTCATGGGAAAAGGCAAAATGGCTACTACATTGATTCATGATAAAGGGAAACATCCTTTTTCACAAAATGTGGGAGGAAGGGAATCTCTCATCTTAGTAGAAAATTATTAAAATTTAAAAGAATAAATAAATCATAATTACCTTTCAACCATATTTCTGGAATTACACTCTTATGTTGATGCGCACTTTTGAGAAGAGGAACATCCACCAGCAGAGGAGCTTGTTTTCATATGAGATTCATTATCTTCTGTAAGGTTGGAAGTGATAACTATTAAATTCTGAACCAAATGTTATGGATTCTTCTTCAAGCTTTTTCTTCAACCTTCTCCAAGTTCTTAACATGTCAGATTGTATCAAGCCTTTGTAGAGTTTCTCAAAGGTGACCTTCTGTGGCAGATATCCTCGCTCTATCATCTCTACAAAATATTCACACGCCTCTCTCCACTTTCCTTTATCACATAATCCATGAACCAACAGTGAATACGCATCCAGATCTGGTCCAATACCACTAGCCTTCACATCATTCCAGATGTCCCTTGCATACCCCATGCGATTCAAGCTAACAAACATCTCCAACAAGATGTTATACGTATGCATACTCGGAGAACACAGAGACCCATTTTCCTTCATTTTACCATATAAGATCATAGCCTTCTCCACATCCTTCCTTCCCCTATATTCTTTAAAGAAACAATTATAAGTTGCAGCTGTAGGGCAGACCCCATTACTTACCATTTCATTCAACAGCTCTTCAGCATCACTAATCATAGCACAAGAACAAAGACACTTAATAACAGATGTATATGTGACCACACTAGGACATATTCCTCTTTCTCTCATAATCCTGAACTTCTCTAGTGTCAACTGAGGTTTATGTGCTCGACTATAAACATGAAGCAAAACTGAATAGCTCGTGACATCAGGATCTATCCCTCTTTCCTGCATCTCATCAAAGACCTGTTCTGCTTGTCTGATAACTCTATCAAATCTCTCATCTGGATGTAAACTCGCTCTTCTACATATCCCATGTAATAGCACATTATACGTTACCACATTTGGTTCAATTCCTTTCTCAACCATCTCATCAAGAAATCTCCTCGCTTTATCTATTCTCTTCACTTTGCACCACCCATATACCAATATAGTATAGAGTTTTACATCTAATTTGGCATTCCACTTCTGTTTATTAAATACCTCGGTTGCCACCTTCACATATCCATACTTGCAGAGGGTGTCGAGAAGATAACAAAAATACGATTTCCATACCGCATCGCTTTCTTCTTCAATGAAAATATGCATCTCATCAAATGCCCTAATGGCTTGTCGCGTCAAACCAGCAGATATCAACCTAATTAAAATAAAAAGATTTTTTTTTACAGAATCGTGAGTAATATGGAATAGAAAGAAAGAAGAAACATAAGAAATAATCAAATTCTTATTCACTGACAGATGGGCACAGAACCAAAAAATGAGAAAAACTCGGAATTTAGGTGATTTTTCCACATTAAGAAACAATCAAAACATAAGGAATACCACAAACATATTCCTGAAAGTAAAACATTTCAAGTGTTCCTCCCTTAAGATGGTAAGATAGACAAGTTATATGGCGCAGCTAAGCAACATGAGGTTTTTAATGTCATAAGACTTCATCTTCGGTCTATTATTGACAAGGACCATGGTCTTGCAGTGTTTGTGTTGTTTTAACATTACAAGAAACCTTCATCATATTAAACAACAACAATGATTAACTTATACAGCAAAAAGAAATCATCTTTAAAATAAAGCACCACACTATTCATTTTCCATAATGAGAAATGTCTAACATGCATCATTAAACTCAGGCAATTATGGGAAAACACACATCATTAGACCCGATATCCAAGTATCCAACCAGTGTAACTTGGGTTTTCCTCCGCTGTACTGTGGAGTCAATTAGGAGTTCTGTATCATATTATATTAATTGCAAATCTAATGGCTCATTACAATACCTACGCTTCTTCTTATCAATTGTGAAGTACTAGATAGTCTTTGAACTTCATCTTGACAACATCTCTGTTATCACAGGCCAAAACTAGTACCCCTTACTCTTTTAGGCGGTAATCTCTTTAGATTCATTGGGGAATGTTATTGTTGTAGATGATGATGATGATTTAAAGTTTTTTCTTGCACGCAGGTTTTCAAACCAATATTCAATTGAAATACCTGGTTGTAACAACTAGCTATTCACAAAACTCAATACAAAGCCGAAATTTTTTACTTTAAACAGCAACAAAAGATAATAAAAAACACAACTTTTTCACCAAACACATAGCAATAAATGGTAATCAATATACGAAAATCCAATAATTTATTTATTAGAATCCATATACTACCAATCCCCTTCCTAAAAGATTATCCAATTAGTTTTTTTTTCAAGTGGTCAAAATGTACCAAACTTTGTGGTTAATTGAAACATGACTTTAATTTGAATAAAAAAATGACCATTTTAAAAGTAAATTACGTTAAAATACTACAGTATATTTTAATATATTTACAAAAAAAAAAAATATTGCCTCCATTTTTTTATACTTGTCAATTGTCATTCTAGCCTAAAATTCTTGTCTTTAAATGCTTGTCGTTTTACATTTTCAATGCATAATTAGTCTAATTTTTCCTAATATGTCCCTATTAAATACAGTAGTATTTTTGTTTATTCAATTCTATTAGTATTCTTACCTGATTGTTATCATTCCCAATACACAAACTCACTACTTTAACATCTTAAAACTATTCCATTGGTGCTTGATAACAGCTATATCAACTAATTGTTTTCATTAATTAAGAGTTCAAATGTAAAAGCATACGAATCATTAATAAGTATGTAAAAGTCTAGGATGACAAGTATTAAAAAACGGATGGAGTATAACATAACAAATACTCCATGGTATATATAATAGCTACAAAACATTTATGGTCCGTTTGTTTTGGGGAGAATCCAAGTAAATCGAGGTTAATACCCATTTACCTGGTAGGGAAATGGATTTAGCTAGATTCGGCTAGGATAGACTAGTTCAACTTAAAATCATTAACCCTAACATAATGTATTCAGCTGGTTAATATTATCCAAAGGACAATTTAATGCATTCACCTCAATCCAAACATACCATTAATTTCAAAATTAAAAAAGTGAAGTATCAAAATTGAAAAGGAAACAATCTTTTGGGAAACAAAAACTGACCTCCTCAGCAATATATAAAAAGTAGTAAAATTGGGCTTGAAAGCAGCATGAGGATCATTAACCATCTTGTGGGCTTGATATTGCTGGTCCATCTGAACAATAAGCTGCCACGCAACATCAAACTGCCTAACCCTACACAAAATATCAATCACGATATTAAACGAAGTGCTATCATGCTTATACCCAGGATGGCACTTTTGTGTATATTCGAAAAACGCTAGGGCGACTTTCGAAGCGTGTTGGAGGCGGAGGAGAATCTGGTGGACTAAGGTGGCGTTTAGAGAAATGCCATTTAGTTGTAAAGAGGATTCCATTGAGTGAAATGGGTTGTGGTGGTGGAGGACTATTTGGGATATCGAGTCGGCGTCGTTTGAGGGGTGGAGGGGGGGTAGGTTGGGAGGGAGGATACTTTCTGTATTCCATGTGGTGGAGAATAAGTTCAAAAATATGGCTTTGTTGTGTAATTTGAGTATGGAAGCTGTTGAAGAAGAAGAGTGAAGTAAAGAGATGGACATTGATTTTGGGACAATGGTAAACAAGAGAACCATCTGCCTATTGGACTACAAAAAATGGGGTCTTCAAATATTCCCCAACCCCTCAGGTCTGAAGTGTTTTGATTTTATCTACCCCATATATATCCAATATCTAAATATTTGATCATTTAATATTTTATTCTTATATAAAAATATTTAATTTTTATATTTTTAATGCTATTTTTTTTATACTTTTTTTCTTTATATCTTTATTTTTTATCTTTCCCTTTTTAGTTGGGGTCATTGAATTAAAAAAAATTTCTTAGAAGGTTAACAAAATTGGTAAGCACCATGCTAACTTCAATTTCAACCGATCTATTGATCCTCGCTGATTTTTTCATATCCTACTAAGAATGCATTGAACTTTTAAGATATTTAAGATTTCCATTTTTAACAAAACACATTTTAATCCTCCCACTTTCAAGGCCATCAGATCTAATGGCCCTCACGATTAACTAACAAACTGCATTTTTTCTCTTCTCTTTACGCATTCTTCCATATTTTGTGCCTCATGGGATTTCCTAAATTTTTATTTCAATTTCAGCTTTATTCAATTTATTTTTCTTTCGATTTCTTCCATAATTTTTTACTTTCCGCTTTTATTTTAACAACAAATATTTGTTCCATAATTCGCTCCGTGTTTCCATTTTGAATCAACAAAATAGTTTGTAATTGAATTGTTTTATAATAATTCTAATGGATCAAGAGAAATAGATATATAAAATTTTTATTAAAAATGATTTGATTAGTTTCACAATTCATTTCTTGACAAGCTTAATAAAGTTTTTTACATTGCTATTAAATTATTAAGAATCAAGCATTTATCTAATGGGTGATTTTCCACGCCACCTAAATCGAGTAATACGCACTCGTGGGGTTTCCAATTAATATCAATTCCTTCCGGTCATTTTTATTATGTTTTTTCAACTTATATTTTTTCCGTGTTTGCCAATCATCAAGAAATATGCACCCGGCAACTTTCAATCGTTATTTTTGTTGTTTAATTATATACGATTTATTCTTTATATGGCTTCAAGAATTAATTTTTCTCATCCTCAACATGTTCTATTTTTAAAAATGTAGTTGGATTTATTTTCATTATGTGTTACCGCTTGTCAATCAACCGAATATACCTCTAGATTCTTACACACGGTATGTGACTATTGAAAATACCAATCGAACACATGTTAATGGTATTACGAGAGCAATAGTATTCAAATACACTGTATTTGGCATCAAGTCTCTATTTATGTTGACATTTAACGAATATGTGTTCGATATTACTTACATATGTTCTATATCGCTTTTAAAATCAATTATATACGATATATTCTTTATATGGCTTTTAAGAATCAATTTTCCATCCTCAAAGACGTTCTCTATTTTTTAAATATCGTTGAATTTATTTTCATTATGTGTTACTGTTGTCAATCAACTGAATACATATACCTCTTAAGATACTTACTTACTCGGTGATACTGCATCTTTGAAATACCAATCGAACACATATCAATGGTATTACGATATAAATAGTATTCAAATACACCTGTATGAGACCAAGTCTTATTTGTGTTTCACATTTAATGAATATGTGTTTGACATAACATATATTCTATATTGCTTTAAGAATCAATTTTCTCATCCTTAGCATGGTCTTTTCTTTTTTAACAAGTCAGTTGTATATTAAAGATCGCATCGGTATTTGATAACGTGTCAATCAAATGATTACATATACCTTGGTAGCTTTACGTATGGTATTGGCAGACTATGAAAACATACCATCGAACACTTGTCAATGGTATTACGATATAAATTGTATTCATATACAACACTATGACACCAATTCTTATGTGTGGTTGACATTTAATGAATATGTGTTTGTCATGACATATGTTATGTCATTGCGGTGTTTTCAACACAAATTCCCATTAACGCTAAATCACGGAAGCGCTTTGGTTTTTCGATATTAAATGACGATGATACGCTTTTATAAATACGCGAAGTCTCGTGGTTTTGGTATACGATTAGCCGTAACGCATTTGTGCTAATCATGTAGGGTTCGAAAAACCGACTACATTCATTACATTTATATGGTATGTAGCTAGCGTTTGGGAGAAATTTATCAAGTAGGTCCTTCCCCGAACGTCATATAAAGCAGAGTCGACATACGGATCGGTTGGAAGCGGCAAAGCATTTGTGCTTAAGCATGGATTAGATTAAGAAATGTTACGTGAATTTACGAAGGGGGAAGCCACAACCACAATTATGATTTTGTAGATCTCATAAAATTCATCTTATGCGCATTCCATGTAGATTAAGCTCTGAGCATAAGCGGTTATGATCGATGCCAAGATGTAAAAAAATGAAATATTTGTGAGGTCGACATACGATGCCATCACACTTACGGTACTAGTCAGGATATGGGTTTTACTAGTACAGATCTTTGGAATCGCGGTGAGTTCAAGAAGTCGCGATGTTGACGCCTTCCCTCGAAATGCCGCTATAACGCATTTAATGGTCAGATCAATCAATTTCGGCTAGATTTTGACATTGAACTCGAGTTTCTACTTAACGCTGTATCCAATCGCTTTTGGCCCATCGCTATGATTTCGACTACGCTAAGTTTGGCGATTAAGTGTTTTCGATACATACGCACTTCAACGACACGGTCGCCTTTAGTACATCAGAATCTCATTTATAAATTTTTAATGGTAGTTCTTAGTTTGCTATATATATCGTTGTTCTAGTTTTAGTTGGTTTCACTTATGGTTTTTTGTTCAGTATTAATTTATACATTATTGTAGGTATTTTGTTGGTTTATCATTTTTGGACTTGCATTAATGTATGATGAGACTGGAAAATCTTTCAAATGGTTGTTTGAAACATTCTTCAAATGGTTGTTTGAAAGATTCTTGAAATGCATGAATCATATAATTACAATACTACAGTTTTTAATTGTTGATGCACCTTTTCTTCTTCCTCACATACATTTTAGAAGGAGGTACTTTGAACCATTCTTCGAAGATATGGTGCTTGACCACATTAGAAGTCTCTTGTTGGAATCTTGTTTCGTTCATGGCATCGGCATTTTTCGATTTCCTCAACCTTATCAGTAGCTAAGTCTGATCCATCTCCGTCCCTCTTACTTTTCTTCTTGTGTCTCAACATGCCTTCATCTTTTCTCGGAATGGCCTTCTTTAGTTTTTTCTTTTTTCTCATTAGAAGGCTGCCCTAAATCAGTCTTGGAGCACCTCTATTTTTCTCGGCCAATTTCCTTCCGAACGCTTATGTATTCTCTATGGAGCTCCTCCAGGCGTCAGTTCAATATTGCTAAATAATCATTGTATGCGTCCGCTTGACCTTTGCAATAAGCAACAAACTTTGGTACCTGTGAAATTTTTAGCCGATATGTAAGGCTCATATAATACATCAGCAATTAATGAACACAATCAATCTACTTTAAACACCAATAATAGGAACTCGATCATCGATAGCAAATGGAACATCTTCCTCTATATCATTTTAGCTTTTCCATTGGACATGTCTCAGGATCAAATGACATTAGCACCAGCGCATCCGCGCATCCTCACTTCTTCTCTCCTTTATCATATCGACAGCTACCGCTTTGGACAGCCCCACCATTTCCTCCATAAATTTAATAGCTAACAACCTGAGTCATCCCATCCACTTACTGACGGGTAAATGAATCGTCTGGAATAACAAAGAGCATCGGCCGCTTCCCTTTCCAAATAGTCCGCATACAAGTCACACAACAAGAAAAATATGGCTCCTACAAATCTTTAAAAGGTTAAACAAAACCAGATACCATCAAGTTGTAACACATGGTATTTGAAACACTAACAAAAATACCATCATAGTATACGACATGGTATTAGGAAACAGGTCAGAAGAAGACATTGCTACAGTAACTTCATTTCAAATAAATTGAGTCTATATGTACAACTTATTTATTTATGGGAAAACAAATAATGCAACAGTATTAGTATATAGATGAATTTCAACATAAATGTACACGTACCAAAAAAAAGTGGAAGTTGGCCGTTGGATTTAATTTGTTATTCACGTTGATTCTCTTTGTCAGATGCTCCAAAATATGTCAAGTAATTCAATTATACTTTTTCATGTACTTCAATTTCTGAAGTATGGAAGCATACCTCAAATCCACATTATTTCCGTTTACTGGGCATAGAAGACAATATATTATATATAGTGTGGTTGTCTTCGTCCAGGAGGTTATACTATTTGGATTTAACAAATTTTCCTCTAGGACATCAGTGTACCGCTCGCTAGTGCTCGCCTTTACGCCTAATTCATCCCTCAATCTCGTGATAGCATCATCGGTACACTGAGATATGTCTACTTTCTTATCACCACGAGATAGGTGATAGACTCGGTGCACATCATTCCTCAAGGTTATATTTTTAGCACCTCGCTTGAGACAACCCGACCGAGGTCCCTCAGATCCGCTGCCTCCTAGTTATCTGTAACCCATTTTACAAAGTTGGTTCTTATCGATTTCCACTTTGATATCTTCTTCAAAAATCCCACCAAACCAACCATTAACATCCTCCGCTTCTTCAGATAAAGACTTCATCCATTTTACTTGAGCAACCATTGCAAACTAATTTTACAAATCTTGCTTTTAATCCTTATCCTTCCTTTATCATTTTTCTTAACTTCTTCTTGCTCATCTTCCACATGTGTGCCATCATTTTTCACAAAGACGCTTTCATCCCGCGCTTAAACTTAAAACCGAACGACGCGGATAGTGTTCCAACTGCCTGTGATTATTTGTTTCCTCGTTTACATAGAAAACATAAACATGGCAAGCATCGCTGTACCGATATCACGGTATCCTATAAAGTAATTTCGAATTTCATGGTTGTCAAGAGGTATGGTATTCCCATAGTAAGAAAATAATACAGTGTAAACAGATGAAGGACAACGACAACACAAACAAAACAAATGAACTAGTAAGCACACATAAATAACAGGACATTTTCAAAAATGCAATGTATATTAACAAAGAAGTTGATCAATATACAAAATGAGTTTTATATCATTTCAAATTGAACATAATAATTTTTCATCATCATTATTTTTATCAACACTCGAATGAAATTAACCGATTCAACGCATTCAACCAAATTTAATTAAGTAAATCATCCTTCAGATTCAATATAGCACAACAATGGAAATTACTTTGGCGATTCAATTACTTTGGTACGTGAAAGAATTCCATTTCTTCTTGGCCGAAAAAATTATGACTAGGCTAACAACTATGGAAATTAAGGCAACACCATATAACAAAATCAAGAAACGTGACTGAATGCTGCTTCGCTTCATTTTTATTCTTCCTCGTAAAACACACATATAGTATTCTTAAAAAAAATACCATCCCTTTCAAGTTGAAATCAACATTTTTTTATATAACATGTGCTGAAAAAAATATACTAATGTAATTCAATTAAAGCATACTCCGAAATTTATTCTTAAGAAAGTTTTGTAAAGAAAACTAGGATATACCAATAGATTCTTCAATCGACATGGTTCATGAAAGCAAGAAACACGACACACAATGACAAAACATAAACATAAACAATGATTTAATGGCTACTTAACATACTTCGACATACATAAACATAACAAAATACCAATTACATTCTATATTTGACTTAATAAACTTCAATTAACATTGAAACATATCAAAATATCAATCACATTCTATATTAGAAGACTTAAACTCAAGTCAAAACATGCAATTATAAATCAAACTCAAATTTCATCCTATTCAATATAATTCATATGGAAATCCTAATAATAATGTAGAATATTTTAATCAACATGCATTCACCTTTACAAAATCTAGAAAAATAGTAATAAAAGGTATTAATAATTAGCAATCCATGATATATCTAAAAATACCAACTCCATGATACACCTACAAAAAGTATCACTTGCTCCTTGGCCATTCTTCTTCAATTTCGATTGTGAAAGGTTTTTGGTATTTGTTTAGGGTTTAATTTGTTTTCGTGATTTCAGGGGAGACTTTCAGTGGAATTCAAAAGGCTGGATTTCATAAGATAAAAACCTGCCAGATTATTTTGGCCGATTTTTGTGGAATGCAAAAAAGTGGCTATGAATTATTGTTCTAGGCTTTCTTACGCCAAAGGGATTGGGGTTGGGATTTGTGTGATGATTTTAATCTAATGAAATTACTAAACACTTTGTTAGCTCGGTGCTAATATTACATCGCTTAGCATACAAATAGGACTCTATTTGTAATGCCCACACAATATTTACGGGAATATGTTAGACTGTATATAATTAATTTTATATTAAGGATGTAAACACGTAAAATGCATATTACCTTAATTTACGTATACATTAGGCGATTTATCACCGTAAGCCATGAGATCTAAGCGGAATATATAATACAGCGGTGGGTGAATTGCTAGTTTTATAACGAAGTTTCACGTATTATTGTTGGAAATCAATGAAAATCGATTCCCTTTATTACGCCTCGCTGGCATAAATTGTCTATCAATTCATTTACGTGGTCAAGTTAAACGTGATTACTAGAACTTAAGTGTCTTTACCTTAGTTATCAGGATATTACTGGGCTTGTGGCTCTCATGATAATTTAAGGGGTTAGCGAGCGATTGTTCAGATTTATTAATCAACAAAAATGCTATAATAATAGTAATTGGTCAATTATTATTATTTATACAACTTAATATTATCCGAGCCTAGGCCGCATTACCACAATGATATTAGGAATTATATTTCATGCATGAAATTAAACGAGACTTGTATATTAAAAAATGTATCTCTCAATATTTATATATTTGATAAATATATATCGATGAACATTAATTGGTTAAACTTGGTAAGTTTAATCAATTAAACATCAAATTGATTTAATAACAATTGAGCAAGTTATTCTGATAATGATTGCTAGTATTTTAATTGACTTGTTAAGTTAATTAAAATGGAACAACTCACTAGTAACTCATTATTTGATCGAAGCCATAACGGTCTAATTAAGTTAACGAGTTAACCGATTTCTTAACGAGTCAAGCAAATTCCAGAACGGTATTTAAAGCGAAGCAGACAAGTGGTTTTTTCATTTCATGAAACCCTTGCCTCTATCTTTGAGAAAGTTCGCCCTTCCTCCCTAAGAAAATGGGCTATAACTCTCTTCCATTTCTCGCTCCCTCACAACTCTAAGAAGTTCAAGTTCACTTGCATTCGACCTCCGCGAATCTGTAGACATCGCTTTTCGTGTTTGACAAGTAATTGGAAAGGTTTCTCAAGGGCATTCACGCTGTAGGCATCTACTTGAGGAGTCAAGTTCCATTTCGGGCCTTCTCACGCGAATGTAAGAACTCTTTTATTCATAATTGTAATTTATGTGTTTTTGTGATTAATATACATTATTTTCAGATCCGTGACGCTGCGGAATTTGGTGTTTATCACTAATAAAATTCATACTAGATTCTTAACAAAGGGCCTCATACCCTACTCAAGTTTGATGTATTTTTATCTAATTTGATTGCGTGGTTTATTATTGGGCCAAGTATTTAATTTGATTATTTCATGATTTATATATTCAATCATTTAATATATAATATGAAAACATAAATCCATTTTATATATATATTTTACATCATCTGCTGGAATCATCATTTCAATGTATTGATTTTGATGTGATTTGATATTTATTTAATTATTCCATGAATCGGAAGGGATTAAAAATCGATTAATTTACTTTTTTAATTTGAGGTGTAATCATTTTTGATTTTACAAAGAGGTTTAAAATTCTTGTGAAAATTACGAAATTAAATCTGTGTGTTCTGACGCTTTTGTTCATACCAGATTTTTTCCAAAATTTATTGATTTTTGCTACTCCCGAAAAATTCATTGAATTTCTCGATCGTTTGGGTTTAATCGAAAAACTAGATTGCTGTATTTAAATTCCAATTAGACATGTTCAATAATGATATTGTCAATGCTCAAGTCTTAATCCCAGAATTTTTAAATTTTTAGTGCTCTCCAAAATAGTTTTACAAAAGTTTTCACTCAATCTAAAATCGAAAACCGAATGATTATTGGGGGTTCTGGCCGCCGAATCTCAAGCGACCACCTCTCGGGCGCTGCCCGGTGCCGGAATTGCACTTTCCTCGCCACCTCGAGCTCATCACTGCATTACAAAGACGGCCGGCGCTTGTCTATCGAAGGCCGGAGGCCGCCAGCTTTGGTCGTTGAAGTTCGTCCGCTTTAGAAAACTCTAAATGTATTTTCTCTCAATTATTTTTGGTTTTAAAATTTATTGGTAATTATTAATTTCGGTTTTAAATGTTAAATCATAAATTTTTTCATTAAGATGATTGAATATATATCTTGAATGGCATTAAATTTGATTTATGTTTCCCTTTCATAATTATTTTTATTAATTGATATTTTTTGAAAATATATTTCATGGAGACTTTTAAATTTTGAATTTTGGAGTTAATTACTTGTAAGTAATTATTCCATGATTTAAGTGGCTGATAATTATTGTAATAATTATCATTAATCTTGTGTGAATATATTTAAATTTAAAATTTACATTAATTGATAATTAATTAGTCAATTATGAACACATTTAATCTCATTTCATTTAATATATGACATTAAGTAAATTTATTTGTTTTAATGTTTTGCCCATATATATTGTTATAGAATGGAAAGGAGGTATTTAGATATGACCCAGTTTCATTTATTTATTTATCAGATGCTGCATTTCAGAAATCTAATTCGCCGAGTCATATTATTTCTTTTATTCTTGTATTCATTTACCCACAAGCCTACGTGTTTGGCCTAAGTCAAGTTGTAGGCAAGAGTATGTACCGCCGCTGTGGTATCAAGATGCGATTTTCACAAAGATGGCACTCCTCGTTGAGAACTCGAGGTTTCAAGCGGAGTCAAGAATACAAAAGCATTGGCATCATTAAATAACCCGTCTGTGATAAGCATTTGTCTTAATGTGATTCTAGTTGCCCGCCGAGTGTTTTATGTTAAAGTTAAAATTTTAATGGAGTAATGAGCACATTGGTCGAATGTAATATAATTTGAGAATAGAAATTAATTTGACCTCGTGGTTCGAATTGTGGCCAGAAATCGGTACAGGTAAGTCGAAATTCTACTAACCAAACGGCACCAAACTCCACTCTCAGGGCCCCACTTCCACCTACCACCACTAATAAGTATCCTTATCATCTTTGAAAGTTATCACAAAAAGAAAATATCTTCCTTCTTCTTCTATTATGGCCGGTCCTCCCACTCCACATCCCCTTGATTTTTTTCATTTTCTTTGGCAAATTCAGGAAATCTAACTTCATAGCAATCTTGTTCCCCATCTTAAGATTATCAAAGGTACGAAGTTTTAATCTTCAAATCTCATCATTTAAAGCTTCGAGTTGACTTTCTATATAGTTTGACTTTGTGTTGACTTTGTGATCTTGATTTATTATGGTGTATAATTGTTATCTAAGTAAGCTCTGGGAAGTGATTTATGTGATTTCAGTAGTTATTGGATTAGAAAGGTGTAAGTTGTATGTTGACTTTTAGCTGACTTTTCTTAAATTGACTTTAAAATGGTAATAATGGTGTTGTAGGACTTTAATATAGCTGATTCTGGGGTATAGAATTATTGCCTCGATATGGATGTGTAGATCAATGAAAGTTCGGGGAAAAAGTTCATGGTAATTAGTGTCAATTGGAGGTTGTATTTACATCATCATTTGATCGATTAGAATCGCGTGCTTAAGATGTTATTGAAGTCAGCGATAGCGACGCATTTAATATTGAGATTTTCGAGGTTGGCGATTGAATATAGTTTACGCTGAACGTTAGCGTATATCAATTGGGAATAGGATGATCACAAGAGTCAGAATTTGAATCGCGAGGACGGGTATAACACTCTGTGGTTTATAGATGTGCTAAGTTGAAGTTATTCTCGTTGCACGTGTTATAATGTATAATTTTTTTTTTAAATAGGAGCTGGTCGTGGATCTGAAGACGCGGATCGCATGTAGCTATCATTATTACTACTGAAGTAGTACAAATCTCACTTAATGGGACCTTTCAAGTATATATATATATATCATGATATAAATTTTTCATGCGTTGTTTCGGAGAGACTATTCTCGAGTATATGACAAGGTGGGCTATAATCGATATTATGTGAAAAATTGTGATTACTTCTATGATGCATATTATGAAATAACTCCAGATTTACTGACATTACGAGATAACTGGCGATTACGAAGTATGTTAGCTTTTACATACCGTCAGATTACGAAGTTACATTACGAGATAGTTTCGATATAATTCATGTTACGAATCGCTAAGTGGTGGTCGCTACGGCCGCGCTGTCACACACAGGTGGTAGCGTGGTCGCGTAAGCTGATCGCTTTATGTGTTATTTTCAAGTGGAAATGGCCGACTGGAGGTTTCAAGTGCGCCATATGTCATGGTGGGTAGCCCCGGATTTTCCGAGGTTCTAGCCATGACATTTATCATCAGGCAGAATGGGTCTTAGGATTTTATGAGGCCCCATCCGATTATTTGGAGGCGGATTCCTCATACGTGATTATTCGGGAGTGATTCCTCATATGTATTATTTGGATGCGATTCCTCATATGTGTATTATTTGGAGGCGGATTCCTCATACGTATTATTTGGAGTGATCCTCATATGCGTATTATCTCAAGTGAGGCGGATTCCTCACTCGACGACTCTCAGGTGTCGAGATTGTTTCCCCTTAAATAAACATGCCTTGGCCATTTAATGTAACTTCACAGATAACCGTCACAGAACATCAGATAAAGAGAAATCTACGCGTGATATGCGGGATGCTTATTTATTGGCACTCGATTAATGTACGCGTATATGATATATTTATATATATATAAGCATGAATATATATGATGGAATCAGCCTGGGTATTTGTATTCACTCAAATCTTAATAGCCGGCCCCTATTCTCTACGGGCTGCCCATGCCTAGGTTTCTAGAGCGATCGCCGGGCTGGCCGAGAGCGGTTTTGCCGTGGCCGGGCGGAGATCATAAAGCGAGGCTACGCTGCATAGAAGTCCTCATCGGCCATTTTGGTTGTCATTTTGCTATTTTTAGACTAGCGTTGTATCAGACGATTTGTCCGGGGTTGTAATACCTTCCTTATGTCAGATCTTGGATTTTTAATATGTTGTCTCGTTATTTTGTTGGATGTATTGCTGGGGAATACCAATGACGGAATAGGAGTTTTATTTTGATAATGTCGCCAGGTTATTTTGTTATCAGATCCATCAAGCCAGCGACTCGTATACGTGTCGCTAAATTTATTTTAACTCCTCGTGGCTACGACCATGTCGTTACACTTCTAAAGCGCTGTAATAGACTTATGTTAGCATTTCACTCGTTGGGCGATAGCAATACGTAACTGAACGAAGCATACTGAT